>PVIW01003121.1:0-182094 GCA_004026585.1 Noctilio leporinus | reverse complement strand
ATTAGAATCTGTCCCACATCTGACTGACTATTTGGAAGTCTGAAGAAGAGTTAACTTACAGTTGGCCAGACTGACTCCTCTGTAGCCATCCATTCCAAGTCTTTTTAGAGTTCTGGCCAGCTCACACCTTTCAAAGACCTTGCTCTGCACAGCAACAGAAAGGAGGAGAAGCCCCAGAATAAGGAGAGCCTTCATGTTGGCTGGAAAGCCAGACCTCTAGCCTGGCTAGGGTAGACTGGCCCCAGTATTTAACGTCTTTTAACTTCCTTCTTCTCCTAGTGGTTTGGAGGCTCCACCCTTTAAGATATGTGAAAAACAGGAATTATTTTTAGTTCACTGACTTTAAAATGTTAAAAGAATTAAACTACAGGATATTGTGAAATGAGACTATTCAAAGATCTGGCTCAAGAAGAATTGTTATTAGCACTATTTCCAAAGCAGGAACTTCATCCTATTATAATTTAAGGAACTAGAAAGAAAAGAAAAACAAATGAATATTTTACACAACTGAAATTTTATTTTATGAAACCGTTTTGTGTGTGCATTTACTATGTTGGCTCATCTTTTTCATTTAAAATTATTTTACATACTCTTTGCACAAAAGAACATGACACATTGTCAGCCAGATTTCTACTCTCACTGTTTTTGTTACTATGATAAAATTTTTTGTTTATAAATTAGCCTCAGTGAACAACACTCCTCCTTTTCAACAATGCCTTACCTCAGATTTGCATGTTAGAACATACGGGTCATCATAACATAGGGCAATTTGATAATCAAACCTACAGAAGAATAGCAGAATGTGCCACTCAAAAACCTGCCCCTTTGCCATAAGGATTCTTCTAAGCTGAAGGCAATTGAGAAGAAGCATATCCACAAAAAGCTCTCTGGACTATTTGCCTGAAAGCAGGTCATAAGTCTGTGCAGAAGTTAATCACCTACAATCCTAGATGCTTATCAACCCCAAGGCAATGCAGAGGGTGCTATATAACAAACTTGATTAACTACCATCTTCCATTTGTTCCCCATAAATTTAGCTCCTACAGTTTGCTGTTCTTTGAAGTCTAAGACTCCTCTCCTCTGCCTTGTTACTTCTCTAAAAATGTAGTATTGTCCTTGGTGAAGATGCTATGTAAGTCCAAGTTCTAGCCACATCTTTAAGTATACAAGGTCTCTCCTGAAAGTACCAAGCCAATGTCAATATGATTAAAACAGTTTTTGTAGCTGATACTTTCGGGACAGACCTCATATATGATATGTTATATAGATAATATAATATATGAGACCTTGTATATGTTAATAAACATGTTTGTTTTCTCTTATTATTCTGTCTTTTGTTACAGAGACCCAGCTGAAACCCTAAAAGGGTAGAAGGGACAAGATTCTTTTCCTCTTGTGCAGTTTCTGGTGATGAGGATGGGTCAGTAAAAGACTGGGATACTCCATTGTCCCTAGAAACTGCAACTGAGATATGGGATAACTGACCACCGATAGCAGAAGGTTAGCATTCTTATCATGGCAGTGTCCCATACCTGACTAGTCAGCAGAGAAGGATAATAATTTCTTTTTGTTCCATCCTTTCCACATTTATAATGGCAGGAGAAAAAGGTTTGCAAAACTAGATTTTGAGTTGTGACTCATGTAAATTTGGTTTTGGGTATCCATAGGTTATTGATTCTTAGCCTGACAGAAATGGTCATTTCCTTTTGTCTCTGTCTTTTTTGTCACTTCTCACAAGGATAAAAATCATAAAATGAGCATCTCCAGTTTGTCTTATTTTATGTACCAAAAACTTGGCTTTGTAACCAGTGAGAGTCTTCTCTGGTGTCTGCCACTTGGGGATGAGGGAAGAGCTTAGATTATCAACCTTGCATAGAGCAGCTCAGTAACCAACTGGCTAGGAGCCTAAGACATATGGCAAGCATTATTCTCTCTGTCCAACCATGTAAGCTTTCAGGGAAGTTTGTCTTAATAAAAAGTACCAGTATACAAACGGCCATTGTCATCTCTACCTTTGTTTCCTTGTTTGTGCTAGAAAAATCCCCTCTCAATATTGTCATCTCTACCTTTATTGCCTTGCTTGTGCTGGAAAAATTCCCATCTCGGTATCACATTTCCAGTACACAGATTAATGGGTCTGTGACTTAAGATGTTTCACTTTGTGACAGATAGAAGTTTCTTTACCACCTATGAAGGTCTTTGTTTTCTTAGGCTATCTTTGGAGTGGTTCTGCATCTTGAGAAAGCTGCACCTTTTACAGAGTCTTTGGAGACAGCTCTTGTGTCCACGGTTAAGCCATAAAAAGGCTTATTGGTATGTAGTCACAATTGAAATATGCAAATACACTGTATTTTGAAGATCTGGACTTCCACATCTGAAAGGATGTTTCAAAGAGCTCTTATCCTACATACATGCAAGAAGCATCTGATCAATGCTTCTCTCTTGCCTCAATGTTTTCCTCCTTCCCTTTCTCCCTTCCTTTCCCTTTCTCAAAAAACAAAAACAAAACACATACACACAAATGTCAAAACTGCAAGTTATAGTGAAGCAGGAGTGAAACTTTCATAAATATGGAGAGCCAGGAAATAGCTTTGAGGACAGCCCAGAAAATGCAATAAAGGCTTGATTTATTGTCCCTTATTCTATAAGCAGACCACACAAGGTCCAGAACTTTCTATATTTTGGGCCTTCTCTGAAAAAAAAAAAAAAAAATCATTGGACTAATACCCTTAAAGAAAAAAAAAAATTAAATAGCTATTACCCTAGGTTTTTGATAAGAGGCAAATATGCCCCTGAACTCCTTCTTAGATAAAAACCTCCTTCTGCCCTGGCCTGCAATCCAGGCATGTGCTCTGACTGGGAATTGAACTAGCAACTCTTTTCTAAAAGACTTTATTTATTTAGTTACTTATTTATTTTAGAGAGAGGGAAAGGGAGGGAGAAAGAGAGAAAGAGAAACATTGATGTGAGAGAGAAACAACAATCATGCCCCCTGCACAAGCCTAGACTGAGAACCAAATCCACAGCATAGGTATGTGCCCTGACCAGGAATTAAACCAGCAACCTTTCACTTTGTGGGATGACTCCCAACCAACGAAGCCACACTAGTCAAGGCAATAGGTGGCACTTTTATACACCAATAATAAACTATCAGAAAGAGAAATTAAAAAAACAATCCCACTTACTATTGCAAAAAATAAAGACAGTCTCTTCAATAAATGGTGTTGAAAAAATTAGATACATGCAAAAAAATAAAAGTAGACTTCCAACTTTTACACAAGAATAAACTCAAAATGGATACAAAAGTTAAATGTAGGTCACAAGACCATAAAAATTCTAGAAGAAAACATAGACAGTAAAATCTCAGGCATATCATGTGGCAATATTTTTGCCAATATAGCTCCTCCAGCAAGGGAAACAATGAAAAACAAACAAACAAACAAACAAACAAACAAACAAATGAGACTACATTAAGCTAAAAAGCTTTTGCACAGCAAAAGAAAAAAGAAAAAAGAAAAGAAAAGAAAAGTAAAGAGAACCCACTGTATGAGAGAATGTATTTGCCAATGATATATATCTGATAAGGGGTTCATTTCCAAAATATATGAAGAACTATACAACTCAACACCAGGAAGACAACAGCCTAATTAAAAAGTGGGCAAAGAACCTGAATAGACAATTCTCTAAAGTGGCCAGCAAACATGAAAAATGCTCAATGTTACTAATTACTAGAGAGATGCAAATTAAAACCACAATGAGATACCACTCGCCCTGCCAGAATGGCCATTGTTAACAAATTAATAAACCACAAGTGCTGGCGAGGATGTGGGGAAAAGGGAACACTGGTGCACTGTTGCTAGGAATGCAGACTGATGCAGCCACTGTGGAAAACAGAATGGAGTTTCCTCAAAAAATTAAAAATGGAACTGCCTTTTGACTCAACAATCCCACTTTTAGGAATATATATTAAGGAACCTGAAGCATTAATCTGAACACCTCTATGTTCATTGCAGTGTTATTTACAATAGGCAAGATTTGGAAACAGCCCCAAAGTCATCAGTAGGAATGGATTTTAAAAAGCCATGGTGCATTTACACAATGGAATACTAATTAGCCACATAAAAAAAGAAATCTAAATTTTAAAGGAAATCTTTTTTTTGTGACAGCATGGATGTACCTGGAGATTATTATGCCAAGTAAAATAAACCAGTCAAAGCAAGACAAATACCATATGATCTCACTTATATGTGGAATCTAATGAACAAAATAAACTGATGAACAAACTAGAAACAGGCATAGAAACATGAAACAGACTGACAGCTGTTAGAGGGGAGGGGAGTTGGGAGTGAAGGTGAAGGGATTAACCAAAAGGTACATGCATAACACACAGACACAGACAGTCTATGTCTGTGTGGTGACAGTCAGAGGGAAAAAGGTTGACGGTAGGTAGAGATGAGCAAAGTGGGGTAGGGGGCATGGGGACAGGGTGGGGAAATGGGAACAGAATGAGACTTTGGTTGGGGCAATGGGTGCATAATACAGTGTGTAGATGATGTTTGATTGAGTTGTACACTTGAAACCTGTATGGTTTTGTGAACAAGTGTTACCTCAATAAATTCAATTAAAAAGAAAAAGGCATATGCCTCTAGAAATTATGAAATAATGTATTCATGAATTTGCTACTCTACTACACAATGTTAATATGAGGCAGACAGTTCACAATTGTTTACTTCTTAACGTTAATTGAAAATTAAGGTTACTAAAAGTTAGGAATTCTAACCTGTAAGTGAGTGAAACTACTAGAAATAATTAGGGTAAAGGAAAAAACTGTGTGCCATGCATACAGTTTTGAACGTATGTCAGCATGGCAAAAAATGTAACCATGTGTTTAAGTTCTTTGTTTTTGTGATTTTACAAGGAAAGTAAAGTCCTTAGGCAGCAAATGGTTTAAAGTATGAGGATGCATTTTTGCTAAGGGAAAGGACAGTAAGTTTGTCCTAATTTATAAGTTGTTTAAAGGTTATTTTAGACTAGAATGAAAAGGATAAAAGATAAAACCTAAGCAGGTATAGAAAGTGAGGCACAGAGAGAGAGTAGAAGAGAAAGAAGAAGAGGAAGGATTCTTATCTTAATGTGCTCAAGCTGGTAAAAATGGAATAGAGTTATTATAAGAGTTTTTAAAATAAGCTTTAATAACAATAGTGTGCCTGTGTAAAACTGGAATTTAATTTTCTCTCTCTGATAAAACAACAAAGTTTTCTTGGCTTACTGTAAGGGATTTCTCTTTACTTGTTAAATTATTTGCCTGGGAAACAAGGATTCTTCGTCTTGTCAGGATAATTACCTGTGCTTCTTGTTCTTTGTTGGGTCTTTGATTACTTTAGAAAACCTCAGTATTCAAAGAGTAACGTTTTTTCCTCAATTGTGTTACTTCCTGCATTTGCCTTTGAAATCTTTTAGCATCACTTTGGTTAAATTAAGTAACTAAGTACTGTTTTATAATAACCAGTGATCCTGTTTAATCAGTGTTCAAACCTTTTGACATTTTTAACAACATCCCAAAAGTCCAACTCTAAAAAAAGTCTTCTTGACTTTAAACTGAATCTAAGATTTTGTAAAAGGCCTCTGGCAAAGATTTGTTCTCTATCCTTATAAAGAGAGAAATGTTAAACTAAGCAGGTTTATTCAGTATGTTAAATTACATGGGAAACACTGTCAAACAAAAGTGCTTTTTAACAGTTCCTTGGGTTATCTTTGTATGGGTACATGTTATTAATACAAATGTTCCAGAAATTGTGTAAAATTTCCAGAAATCAGATGTCCTGCTATAATGTTACCTGTCGTAATTTCAATGATCATCTTAAAATGTTATATGTCACAGAAAATTTGCCAATTGCATTTAAATGAACCCTAATCTAATCACACCATTTTAAGTCTTTTATCCTAATCTTTCTCATCTAACACCCAGTTTAGAGGTAAATCTTTTTAACTTCTCTAGCTTTTTTTTTTTTTTTTAAAGATTTTATTTCATTATTTTTAGAAAGAGGGGAAGGCAGAGAGGCAGAGAGGGAGAGAGGCATCAATGCATGGTTGCGTTTCACCTGCCTCCAGGCTCAGACCCTACTGGAGACCTGGTTTGCAACCCTGTCATGTGCCCTGGCTGGGGGAATCGAACCTGCGACCCTTGGGTTCGCAGGCCGGCACCTTATCCACTGTGCTACCAGCCAAGGCACTAGCTTTTTCTTATTTACTGTCATATATCTCAAGAGCAGGTTTAGTCTACTCTTTCTTGATTTTCAATCACATACATTTTCTATTTATTTCCACCAAGAAAGATGAAAACTGAGCTCTCTAAATTCCCCTGCCATGTTGTTCCTCTCCTTATAAGATAGTGGTCACTCTTGCAGATAAGTCTAACACAACAGCTCAATTTGGTTGTGTTTCTATTTTTAAGTTTTTTGTTTTCTCTTGGTATTAGCTTTCTTTGTTTGCTTAGCTGTCCACGTACTGATTCACGTATTATTTCCTTACCCAAAGTCTCAGCGAGGGTTGTCAGCCCTCTGCAGTAGGGTCAGACAGGCCAGGCCATCTCCAAATTAGGTTTTCCCTGGAGGCCCACTCCTGATTGCTACAATCTGAACTGGCTCTTCACTGTAGCACAGCGGCCAATATTGAACAACAATATTGGTAACTTCCTTCACTTTCCTCCTGTGTTAGAACCCTGTTTCCTTCCGTATTTAATCTTTAAAAGGAGGGGGTAGTTGGGGGTGTGGGCAGGGGGACATATCCTTTAGAGGCTTCCTAATAAAGGGTACAAAGGGACAGTTTTTCTGTCCCTCCATATCTGAGAATGTCTTTTTCTTCTCTCTTCCCACATTTAACTGTTTGACTGGATGAAGGATTCTAGGTTGAATATCATTACCCTTAAGTCTTTTCTTCTTTTCTTTTCTTTTTTAAAGATTTTATTTCATTATTTTTAGAAAGAGGGGAAGGGAGAGAGACATCAATGTATGGTTGCTTTTCACCTGCCTCCAGCCACAGACCTGGTTGGAGACCTGGCTTGCAACCTGGTTATATGCCCTGGCTGGGGAATCGAACCTGCGACCTTTGGGTACACAGGCCGGCGACTTATCCACTGTGCTACCAGCCAGGGTTATCCTTAAATCTTAATTTCTCTCTTTATCCTTAGTGTTCTGAAATTTTTTGATGATGTGCATTGCTACGGACTTTACTTCATACCATTGTAGCAGACACTTGGTGGGTCTGTGTTCTTCAGTTTTGTGAATTTATTTTGTATTTCCCTTTCCTCTGTAATTCCTTTTAAGAATTCCTATTAATTGGCTGATTGATCACATTAGTCACTAAGTCTCTCAGTTTTCTCTCCTTGTTTTTATCTATTTCTGGGAACATATCCCAAATTTATCTCAACTCTTGGAGTAAATGTTTAATTTATCTTAGGGGCTCTTTTTTTTTTAAATTCTCTGATTATTTCTTTATTATAGCATCCTTGCTTGTTCCCTGGACATGATATTTTGTCATTTCTCTGAGATATTCATTATAGTTTACATTTTCTTTGGTTCCTGTTTGTTCTGAGTTCCTTGTCTCTAAGTATTTACTTTGAGCTGTCGTTCACATTAGAGGCTTTTATCAAATGTTTGGCCACCTTTGCTGATTGTGTATATTTAAGAGTTAAGGGGGGAAGATGGCAGCCTCCCCAGGTTTGTCCCTAAAGGTGGCGGCACTGAGGGCGGTCAGCCCCTGATGGAGCGGCTGCAGGCTCCTCACGGCCTCCGCCGGACCGGGCGCACCGGGAAGCATCATCCTCCAGACCAAGGCTGGTGAAGGGCAGGTTCACCTCACTGAGAGTTGTGTCCAGAGGCTTCTGGAAATCACCCAGGGGTCAGAATTCCTCAGGCTGGAGGTGGGGGGAGGTGGATGCTCCGGATTCCAATACAAATTTTCACTGGATACAGTTATCAACCCCAATGACAGGGTATTTGAACAGGGTGGGGCAAGAGTGGTGGTTGACTCTGATGGCTTGGCCTTCGTGAAAGGGGCCCAGGTGGACTTCAACCAAGATCCGAAGCTCATTTCAAGTGTTGAACAACCCCCAGGCGCAGAAAGGCTGCTCCTGTGGGTCATCCTTCTCTGTCAAACTTTGATTAGATGGCAGGTGACCCAGAGAGGGCCACCCTTGGTACCCATTTGAGGAATCTGGAATTAGTAGAATTTGAGTGGCTTCCTTTCAGTCATGTTCCTCTCTTTAATTTTATTTCCATCAGTTCAGGAGGGCTGTGTTTCTGTTATTTTCAAAATGTGAAGCTTTTACTCTATGCTTAATTTCTCCTGCACAATTTTAAGGCCATAGCTCTAGTTGCTGTTACCTAAGATTTTTAATGACTAGTTGAAACCCTCCATAATCTGTAGAGCCTTCAAGGTTCCAAAATTGAGTGACTCCTCCAGCCTTCAGCCTACAAGTTCCTGCTTGTATAGCTATGTATAAAAGCTTCATGTAGGGGGAATGGGTGGGTGGGGGAGGGGGACAGAGGGGAGCAAAAAGGGGATGGATGTAATACAACAACAATAACATTTAAAAAAAAAAAAGCTTCATGTAAAAGAAAGTTCTTATTAACTTGTGTTTTGGGTCAGAGTCACAGATGAGGTAGCTTGAACACTCATTACTAGGCCAGAGAGGATGAAAAAGGCATTTTCATTTCACTCTTCCGGAATGTGCTGGTTGACTTATTTTCCCTGCAGCCCATGCTCCACTTCCCATGTGTTAGAACAGATATATTTCCTTATACTCAGGAATCTACTAAGCTCACAAAACCAAAAACTCATCACTCAGAAAACAGACAGAATCCCCACTGATACCTGAGTCACTTGAAAAATAGCCTCCATACTCCCACAGACATTTCAAGATCCTGTGATCATTTAGTGACTGAATCTTTTAAGGATATATTGTTTTGCTTAACTTATGGTATAAAACATCTCTGATCTCATGAGTAGTAGGAACTCTTTGTTGGAATACATAGTAGATACTTAGGAATTTTCTTTCTTTTTTTTTTTTTTAAATTTTATTGTTGTTGTATTACATCCATCCCTTTTTTGCTCCCCTCTGTCCCCCTTCCCACCCATCCTTTCCCCCCAAAGTCAATCAGGAATTTTCTTTTAGGTTGGATTACCAGATAAAATGCAGGATACCAGATAAAATTCAAAATTGAATTTCAAATGAAAAATAGGCAATTTTTAGTGCAAGTGTGTCCCAAATATTGCATGAGACATACTTATACTAAAAATTATTTGTTTATCTGAAATTAAAATTTAACTGAAAACCGTGTATTTCTATTTGTTAAACCAGGCAACTTAAGAGTCACTGAAAGAAAAGTGTTTTAGCCACACATTCCAATGAATTTTAAAGTACTTGTGTGGGTTTGGCATTTAAACGGGTTATAGAGCTAGAAATAGTGGTGGTGTGTGTATGGCTGCTGGGGGAGCCAGAACTGCATGGACAGACAACTAATTGACAAAAATACCACCACCCCAATGAATGGTTTGTAAATGCTGATGTTGGAGAAATCACACTTGAGTTGATTGTGGAAGAATGATCAGTTAAACCCATCTTTCCCTCGAAAGCCTAAAAGTTCATTACAGCAAAAACTTGCATTTCTGACTGGATTAGAATTTTGTTCAATAAAATGATTTACCGTTAAAAAAAACAAAACAAAAAAAAAGAGTTAAGCATCAAGAAGCTAAGTGGCAAATCTGTGCACTTGGGTGGATCTCACACCAACAATTGGACAAGACTAGCCATTTCATTGTGGGCTTCAAATATTAGTATATCTAGGCCTTTTCTCCAGGTTCAGACATTTATCTAAGAAAGGAATCATACCATCTCCTGCCTGGGAAGTAATTTTGGCACCCAGAAATGGAAGAGATCAGTAGGGGCAAGTTGAGAGCTAAGGGACTGGCTTACTGCTACAGGTTTTACTTATCTCCTTGTTTTCATTATGATATTATACCCCCCTGCCTATAGCTGTGCCTACACCCGAAGTCCAGAGTCTTTCTGGCTCATCCTCTAACAGAGAACATGCCCATTCTTCTTTAGGGATTGGAAAGGGCAGTGATCCGATGCCCTGGCCAGTGGCAGGAGATCTGGGAATATAAAAACACTATATATGACTTGTAACCAGTAATCCTGTTGATAGCATCCCTATGCAGTTCTGCCCTCAGAGTTAGTTACCTACTCTCTTCTAGGTTCTGGGGCAAGCACCAGTTTGCTTCTTACTGATTTTTCCTTCTGCAGACACTTTGGTGACACCTCTCTTCTTTATGCAATGTTATGTACCACCCCCACCCCCTTCCCGTATTACAAAATTTTGACATTTCTCATTTATTGTTATCTTGTCCTCTTTTCCTTTGCCTTTGTGGTTTACACCTTTAAAAACTTATCTTGTTGCTATTTTTATTGGAATTTGGGAAGGGAACAAAGATAAACCTGTATGTTTACCCCACCACTTTTAACAGAGGTCCTGTTGCATTTTCTTTAGAATATCTGAAATTCTGGAATATCTTTTTTTTCTTTTAAGGATGTTTTAGTTTGGGGGGATTAGTCAAAAGTCTGAGGGATTGTTGGTTAAATTCCCTTTTCCAGGCCTGAAGCCCCCAATACAGCATATTCATTCTTTTTTCTCTAACATGGGAGACAGGAAGAAATTACAACTATTGTCTATTATAATGCAACAAAACAATCTGGGATGTATAAACACCTTTCCCCAAAAGATAAAATGCATATATTGCATCAAATAAAACAGACACTACATACAAAATTTCTGGGGAAATAAATCTCCATCAAAATCATGCTTGCTTGCTCTTTTAAGTAACTTCCTCATTAAACTTACCTCAAATGATATAATATAATTATAATTGAATGTTATCACTGCCCATAACCTTAGCTCCAGGAGAAATAGCTTAAGGGATCACATGCCCTTCTCTCTTTAAAGTGGTCATACAATATGCTATCAGTTTGTTCTTGGATGGCAAGCAAATACTTCCTTATTGCACCAAATAAAACATAAGTCCATAACTATTAAGATGTATAATAAGATAAACTAACCTCATCAGAGAAAGGCTAAAACTAGCTTAACTAGATAAGAACTAGATCCTCTTTAGCATTGGCTTGGGAAGAATATAGAGAGAACCAAAGATTAGTTCTTTTAACAAGTGTCTCTCGCTTTGGGTTCTGAAAACACATCTAATTATTTATTATTAAAGCATTAAAATTAGGGCTACCCTGAAAAAAGGAGTTCTTTTTATCAAATTACAAGAATCAAATTAGTGAATGATCTTAGAAGCCAGCAGAAAGAAACTGCAATTGAAAAATAAGGGTAACTACAATCATGTCATTTTGTGTGGCTCAGAATTTTTCTTCATAAACAGATACAGAAAAACAATGTCTTTTGAGTTCTGCCAGCATAGATTTTAAAAATTGCACAGCACCCTCCGATGACCATTTTTAAAGGTAGTTTGTAGCTGGAAATATGTGTTTGGGCAATGCAGGGGGTAAAAAAAATCTCTCTTTTTAAAAATTATTCCAAAACATTCCAATAATGTATTAAACAAAAAGTCATTAAAAAGTTATATAAAAAAAAAACTTCATCAGTTCACGTAGCCCCATGTGATTAATTCTTATTCTGCTATGTAAAAAGTAACCTGAGAGAACAACTCGGTACAATGCTCTTTTGGCAGCATTATTTTTATTGCATAATTAATTTTTTCAAAAAGATTAAAAAGAGCTCTTACAAGAAGAGCAGAATAAAACACAAGTTACCAAGCTCCTGGAACACTCATGCAGGCTTTTGTTTGGGATGATAAACTGGGAAAGAGACTCACCAAGGTCATGGTGTTGGGAAGGCATGCTTGGCCAGATCTAGGATGATAGTTCTTTGAACTCCCCATTCAAAGGGTGTCAGAGCCCTTTGCGTTGGGTCAACGCAATGGCAAGGGGTCTCTTGGAGGGCATGGAGCTGCTGGGAAAATTGAATGCAAATTGCCTTGCCTTGGGACTCAGTGAATCTTGGAAAAGGTGCCTTTGAATGAACCACAGCAGCTCGGACACTAACCCCTCCATGAACATCTCAGGCAGGACCTTGATGGTGACAGCCAAAGGCAGAGGAAAAATAATACCTTCCTTCTTTCCGGGGGCTGACAGTAATTTCTCACCCAACTAGTGGAGTTGCTGCTCTTCTTTGAGCTGTGTAACAGCCTTGGAAACAGGACAAGCACTCCTAACAGCTGCTCGCTGCACATCCAGCAGGGACAAGGTGACTTCCTGGGGGAACATTTCTTGCCTTAGAAGCAGGGCTCGACCCCAATCCCAAGGTGCAATTTTGTTGACCGCTTGGGTGCATGGGATGTTGGCAGATGATAAATAATTTGGGTTTGCCTAGTTTAGACCAGTGTTATTTTCCCCCAAGCATTAGTGTTCACTTTCTTTTCTTTCAGCTCTTAATATCTGTGTAATTTAAACTCCAGCTTTTTGCAAAACAGCAAGTTAATTTCTTTCCTGGGTCTCCTGACACCATCCAAACTCTGGAAATCAACAGCTTGTGCACTTAATTTACTGTACGGTCTTGCTGCTGTTATCTTTTGAGTCAGGTAACGAACTGGTTCATACTTAAAAGAAATAATATGATTTAACATGCACCAGAGGAATTATTTCTATTGTAGTGCCCAGCAATTGACAGTATTGATGGAGTCTCTAGCAAGAGCTACACGTTACTGTTTTGAAACCTATCACTCAGTCACTATGCCTGAAAAATAGCACTAGCCTAGTAAAATTGGCCTGTTCTTTCCCACCAGTTACCAAGATTTTACCCTTCCTGGCATTTGCCATGCACTCACCCTCTTCTCTGCTTTCATTCCTGCTGTTTCCTCAGTCTGCTCTGCAGACACTGGGAGAAGTGCTAAGATGTCTGGTGAAAACTGGCAAAGACAAATGAGGTTGTAGAGCTGAACAGGGCACTGTAATTTGAGACATATTCCTAAGTAAAAAAACTGGAGAGTAACAAGATTAAAAGAAAAAAAAAAAAAAAATCACCCTGGCCTTGGCCAGTGTTGCTCAGTGATTTCCAATCAGGGTACATATCTAGGTTATATGTTCAGTCCCCAGTTGGGATGTGCAGGAGAAGGCAACCACTTTCTAAAATCTAAAATCAGTAAGAATGTCCTCAGGTGAGGCTTAAAAAAATAAAAATAATCACCCTAGCCTGCTAAATTGGATTTAGGGACTGCAAGTAATCCAGAGAGCAGATACTGGTAGGGTATGGAGAATACCCCAGGGTTCAAGAGATATTTAGGAGTTTTGTATCATCAAGATTGGTGATTACCCAGAGATAAAGAAAAAAGGAAAGGTAACTCATACTAGCTTTTGTTTATTGAATGCTTAAAAGTGTCAGTCACTTAATAAACATTGCCTATAATTCTTACAGGGGTCTTATAGGTAGGTATTATTTCCATTTACAGATGGAAAAAAATTTGTGTCCCAGAGAAGAAGTTACTTGCCCAAAGAAATGTAACTAGTAAGTGGCAGAGATGGGGTTTAGATTCAGGCTCGTTCCAGGGGCTTTTCAGTGTACTACATGAGGCTGTAAAAATTAAAGTGAAGAGAGAAGAATTTCTATTGACATACTATAACTTCTTCATCTACCTCTTGTCTGAATTTATTTCCTGATAGAGTTGTGCAACCCTTTTTTATATATTTATTTCAAAAGTGTGCGTTTTCTCTAAGAGGTTGGTCTAACAACAGGCAATGTCATTGAGCAATTAGAGACTATTTTAAATATCAATATACTTGGTGTGGGAGCAACTGATAAAATAATTCTGGATGGCTTTGATTTCTTTATGAATACTTTCTGAACACCCTATTATTTCTATTATCTTTAGGGTCAATGTAATAGAACTTTGGCTGGATCTCACATCCCCTTTTCATGTTACAAACAAATGTTTTCCTTCCCATTTTGGTCAAGTTACAAAAATCCTTTCTCAATTTACACAATAATTGGGCGTTCAACGTTGAGAAGTTATAACGAAATAGCTAACTGATTTTTCAAACATGTGATGAAATGCAATTTTGTTTGCAAATAGGTGGAAATCTTCCTGTTTTAATTTCCTCTTTTCAAAAGAATTTTCTGATTTCACTTCTTCAAGATTTTTAAATTCTCTATGCTCTTTTCATCTGTGCCAATGCATCTGCATATTCATTTTTAATTTCCTTTCATTGAACTAGAAATCAGTGACTTTAATCTTTAAATTAGCTCTAATAAGGCCCTGGCTGGTGGCACAGTGAGTAAGGCACCAGCCTGCAAACCCAAAGATTGCTGGTTGGATTCCCAGCCAGGGCATCTAATCAGGTTGCAAGCCAGGTCTCCAGCCAGATTCATAGCTGGAGGCAGGTGAAAGGCAACCATACATTAATGTCCCTTTCCCTCTCTGCCTCTCTCCCTTCCCTTCTCTCTAAAAATAATAAATAAAATATTTTTTTAAATTAGCTCTAATAACATCACAAAATGTTGGAGAAGAAATTGTTGAAAATAGAGAAATAAAATCATATACTTAGGTTGTATTTTCTTCCCCTTGACAGATACTTTATTGCTGCCCTTAGCAAGCAAATACGGTGATCTGCTTAGCCTCTTGATAATAATTTAAATGTACACATTTCATTGCAGTTAATGCAATTCCCCCTTTTAGCATCACTCCTAGTTGCTTTGGATGCAGCCACACTATCTTTTCACTCCCTCACTCCCTACCCCACCTCAGGTCAGTATTATACCTTTGCAAGGTGGCTGATTGCTGATATGGGAATAGTCTAGTTCCAACTCAGTCAAGCAGATCTGAACTCACCAACATAGCACCATTTACACACAGGCCTCCAAATGACCTGACCCAAAGATGATGGAAGCTGGTATCAGGTTCTCACACATTTATTTTGGAAAATAGTTTCTTTAATAGATGATTCAAAATGATTTTCATTTAAAGAGTAAATTAGACTGGTAAACTAATTGCTGAAAAAATGAATTGATGTTTCAACATCTCGCAAATGCCGATATTTTAAAGGTTTTAAAAAATGTGTTATCTTCTAAAATAGAAAAGTTCACACACACACACAAACACACACACACACAAGGACTAATTTTGGAAATAAACTAAACCCAAACACTTAAAATATCTTCTTCATGTAAGAAATTCAATCATACTTCAAGTTAGATATTCTCTGTGTACTGTGGCATATGGAATTTGGTTTAGACCTGAATTGCATGATGGAACCACTGACATGGCTTTCTAAGTAGTTCTCTTACCTTCAGTTTCTCTCCCCTACAACCTACTCTGAACCGACAACATGCAGCCTTGAACTCAGAGGATTCACAGTGTTTAAGTATACATATGTCAATCACATGATGACTTTATTGTACATCATGGTGGTTCACTGTGATGATGTCTTTATCTTCATCATTATGAGCTCTTTGAGGGTTTACACAACTTTCAAGCTACTCCTCTACTTTCTCAGTGAGAAGCACACTCACATGTACACTGTATTCAAAACATTTGATAACTTCATGGTGTAAAAAAAATGCATTTCACCTATAATTAAGGTGTTACCCTCTCTTGACCACTTGTGTTAAAAGATATTTTAGAATTTTAAAAAAAGAGGGGATAATTTTCTAATGAAAGTTAACTTAGACCTCTAGAATAAATTAGAAATAAGGCCACATGGTTGTGTTTTTGTTTAAGCTTTCATTCATTATTTTTAGAGAAGGGAGGGAAGAAGAAAGGGAGAGAAACATCAATGTATTGTTGCCTTTCACCTGTCTTCAACTGGGGACCTGGCTGGAGACCGTGCTTGCAACCTGGTTATGTGCCCTGGCTGGGAACTACACCAGCTACCCTGGGGTTTACAGGCCGGTGCCAATCCACTGAGCCACACCAGCCAGGGTAAGGCCACATGTTCAGAACACAGGATTCCTCATGCCAATGTAAGTTAAAAAAATTTTTTTGAAGGTATAATTTTACACTTCATTTAACATTAGGGGAAATTTTTTCTACTTCAATTGCCAAGAAATTATCTACCAGTAATTGTATTGTGGAAGAAGATCCTGTGTAACAACTGGCTATAAACTTAGGAATTTGTCCATTAATTAATGCAATAAATAGTAGAAGTTGGTTGAATATCTTCTACGTAAGAGGCACTGTATTAATGCTGAGGATGATCCTAAGGTGAAAAAGCATGATTGTTTTCCTCCACATGATATGACATGCAAACCAACAATTACAATCCAGTATGACAGTTGCTTCAATGTTGGTCTGCACCAAGTGCTGATGGAACATGGAGGGAAACTGAAATCTCTGGGGAAGAGACTGTGAAGTCTTTATATCATTTCAGCTGAATGAGACCTAGAGGAAAAATAGGATTTTTTTCTGGTGGGCAATTGGGGTAGGAGAATTGTGTTAGAAACTTCTAATGCTCAACCATATGTCTAGTTTTCTCTCCTTTCAGGCCCAGGGGAGGATGATATTTCTCCACTCCCTCGTAGGCAGGCAGAGTTATGCTAACTAACTGATCAATGAGCTATGGGTAAAAATGGCTTGTTTCATTTCCAAGCTGAAGCATTCCAGTGCTCTTTGTCTGCTTTGGCAACTGGTGAAGTCGGGTGCGTCAGAAGGTATAGCTACACAATGGTGGAACCTCTATCAGCCTGGGTGTCTGCGAGACTGTTGGAGCAGACCACTTGCTGAACCATGATAGACACTGTGGCATGGGCAAGAAAGAAATCATGTGTTAAGCCATTGAAATTTGGGGATTGATTTATTCCAGCATTTCAGATAGAGGTAAAATCTATCTTAAAATAAAAGAAAGGGAGAATAGACAAATCTCTCATGTAAAAGAATCCCAAGTAATTTATGTAGACATTGCTCTCAAGGAGGTGGAGTATAACCCTCAACTCCTTAAGTGCGGCCTGTGCATAGGGACTTTCTTCCAAAGAGTAGAATATACAAGGCATGGGGAGAGCAATTTTACAGCGGGAAAATCTAATAAACAATACGCAGCCATATGACCAAGGTCAGTATCAATAGTGATAAGTTTATGCTGATATGTATCCTACAGTAGATATGATGTGATAAAAATGGAATTTACCTCTGTGGCCTTTCTCCTCAAAACACATAATCCTAGTCCATCATGAGAAAAATCTCAAAGGGTTGTTTTACGAAATACCTAATCAGTACTCCTCAAAACTGTCAGTCATCAAAAACAAGAAAAATATGAGAAACCATTATAGCCAAGAGTAGCTATAAACAAACAAACAAATAAATAAATAAATAAATAAAAGTAATACAGTACCTTAGATGGGATCCTGGAAGAGGACATTTGGTTTAAAACTAAGGAAATATGAATAATGTATGAACTTTAGTTAATAATAATTTATCAACATTGGTTCATTAATTGTCATAGATGTACTACACTGACGTAAGATGTTAACAATGGCAAAGTGAGTGTAGGGTATACAGAAACTATCTGTATTATCTTTGCAGTTTATGTAAATCTCAAAAGCTATTACAATTTTTTTTTTTTAATTTTTAAAAAGG
This sequence comes from Noctilio leporinus, assembly GCA_004026585.1. NCBI lineage: Eukaryota > Metazoa > Chordata > Mammalia > Chiroptera > Noctilionidae > Noctilio > Noctilio leporinus. Next base: position 164,454 of record PVIW01003121.1, on the reverse strand, counting down.
AAGTATGAGAGAGAACATGGTATGTTCTGGAAATTCCTTTTGAAGTGGGGAGTGGAAATTTAATTTCGCTTAATAGGCAAAAGATCTTTAATGCTATTCAAAGGAGATTCAGTTTTTAAATTGTACATACAAGCTGAGTGAGGGAGCCCTACAAGATCTATGGATGGGCTTCAGGGGTGATGCAAAACCACTGAAATTATGTCAAATTATATTGTGTATGTGTATATGCATGTTTTTCTCTGAAGGGCATCAAAAGCTATACTTATTATTCATTTGTTCATAAATGGCAAAGTACCTAAAATGTTAATAATCATTGCTGAAGGCAATGTAGAAATTCTGGAATAGACTGAGCAAGAAAAACAACACAACTATATATTTTTTGTAGTACAGTCTAAAATGATTGTGTATGTGTGTGTGTGTTTGGAGAGGGAAGGCAAGAATTAAAGGTAGAATGAAAATAAAGACAGTGATCTTCAGACTCTTTTGTTGTGGCCCCCTCACAGGGGGAAGAAATGATCCCATACCTTGCTTTACCTTGCCTTTGCTACCTTCCTAAGGAAACAGTACTGAGTCATTCCAATGAAATGCTATTATTTATTTTTTGTTTGTTTGTTTTTAAGATTTTTTTTTTTTAATTCCATCATTTCTAGAAAGAGGGGAAGGGAAAGAGGCAGAGAGGGAGAGAGACATCAATGTATGGCTGCTCTTCACCCGCCTCCAGCCACAGACCCGACAGGAGACCTGGTTTGCAACCATGTTATGTGCCACGGCTGGGGGATCGAACCTGCGACCTTTGGGTTCGCAGGCCGGCGCCTTATCCACTGCGCTACTAGCCAGGGCTTGAAATGCCATTTTTTAAAAACCAAAGTTTGGTGAGATTATTTGTACATCACTTTAGCATTTGAGTTGTGAGTGATTAATATTTGAATCAAAATGTATACAGATCTTTAAGGATAACTATAAATAACCAAAAGCACTATGGTTTGAATCTACTTTTACGGGAATTCAGAATTAAAAAACAGAAGCCCTGGCTAGTGGCACAGTGCATAAGGCGTAGGCCTGTGAACCCAAAGGTCACACTGGTTCAATTCCCAGCCAGCGCAATATAACTAGGTTACAAGCTAGGTCTCCTGCCAGGTCTGTAGCTGGAGGCAGGCGAAAGGCAACCATACATTGATGTTTCTCTCCCTTTCTTCCTTTCTCCATTCCCCTCTCTCTGAAAAATAATAAATAAAATCTTTAAAAAAATTTTTAAAAACTAAAAAGCAGGAACTGAAACCATGACTAATAACTGGCCTTCTTTCTAAATATTAGGGTAATTCCAACTACTTATGTATAGTAACATTGCACTCAGCTAGGCTTCTTTGTAGAATCGAGTTTAATGTCTAATTTTAATTTATTAATACAAAATGTCAGTAATCTTTAGCAACTCACTTAGATGGTTATTAATATAATTATTTGTTGCATATACAAATGAAAATATATAAACTCATACATCATTAGTCCATAAAAATGAAAATAACTTTTATTTTTGATCAGTTCATGGTCTCTTAGGAGCAAGTCACTCTTCGAGGAATTGCTATTCCAATCTACAAGAGAAATAATGAGAAGCTGGACTAGGAGAATGCAGGAGGTGCAAAAGAGGATATAGATAAAAGATATCAGGAGATCAGAATCAGCAGAAAATTTTTTTGATTGCTGGGACAGGGAGAAACAAGGTAAAGGGGAAAAGCTAGCTTGATTGGGGGGTTTCTGGTGGGCCCATTATGAGGCATGCAGGATGGTGGGCAAATGTGGAGGAGGATAGGGTAGGTAGGGGATGGGTGATAAATCCAGTCTGAAATATGTTGTGTTTGAGATCTTAAATGACTATGCCATGTAGCAGATGAATCCTGAGATCCTTCAGTCCAAAGAAAGAGTTGGGGCTGGAGCTATAGGATCCTAACTTAGTAAAGTGAGGCATTCATTCATAGCATAGTTTAATTTCTCTAACATTTACAACAATAAATAGAAATTATAAATTAAAAAAATTCTGTTACCTCTTGAAATAAATATAGACAACCAAGGTTAAGAGAGGTCAGACCAATTAAGAATCCCTGACATCCAGCTGGAATAACCACATATGTGATTAGAAATTCTTTTTATTTTTTCTTTTTTAATCCTTAGCCAAGGATATGTTTATTGATTTTAGAGAGACAGTGGAAGGGAGAAAGAGAGAGAGAGATGCACCCCAGCCTAGGTGTGTGCCCTGACTGGGAATGTAACCTGCAACATTTGGTGTACAGGATGACACTCCAACTGAGTCACCAGGCTAGGGCTGATTAGAAATTCTTGGTGAAGGAAGTTTCCACTGCCTAATTTCTTGAAGTTAGGTTCTACACATCTTTCTCCTTACCAATCTCTCACTCTTTAAATCATGAAATTTGAATATTTGTTTATTGTTGTTACTGCTGCTGTTTTACTTTTCATTGATGTTTAAGTTTACATTTAATAACATTCACAAATTTTAAGTCTCCAGCTGAACAAATGTTTATTTCTGTGTAGTCAATACAAAGATCAACATGCAGAATATATACAGTACCACAGAAGGTTCACTATCACCTGCTTCCACTCAACATTTCTCCAAAGGTAGCACTACTTTGATATGTTTTTCCTGAGCTAAGCTTTATAAAAATGGAATCAAAGAGATTTTTTTTTTTTCATGTGTGGCTTACCTCTTACTACATTATGTCTTTGAGATTCATTTATGTGTTGCCACTTTGTAATAGTAGTCCATTTTTTTCTGTGTAGTAAAACTTTCTATAAATATGCCACAATCTATCCATTCTATTATTGATGAATTTTTCATTATTTGTAAACAATGTGAATAAAAGTGCTATGAATATTCTTGCATGTGTTTGGTAGACATGGCACTCATTATCCAAAAAAATGGAATTTTGGGGTGGGTGGGGACAGAGGGGAGCAAAAAGGGGATGGATGTAATACAACAACAATAAAATTTTAAAAAAAGAAAAAAACAAAAAATGGAATTTTGGGTCATAGGATAAGTGTTTGTTTAGCTTTGATAAATTGTTAGTTTCCCAAAATAGTTGTGCATTAGGTTCCCATAAGCAATGATTAAAAGTTCCCATTTCTCCACATTCTTGGCATTCCCAGAACTTTTCATTGTAGCCTATCTGGTGGGTAGGACATGGTATCTCATTGTTTTTTAAAAACAGCTTTCTTGCCCTGGCTGGTGTGGCTCAGTGGATTGAGTACCAGCCTGTGGACCAAAAGGCTGCAGGTTTGATTTCCAGTCAGGGCACATGCCTGGCTTGTGGGCCAGGTTCCTAGTTGGGTGGGGAGGAGGGGAGCATGAGAAAGGCAGGCAATTGCTGTTTCTCTCCCTTTCTCTCCTTTCCCCTCTCTCCAAAAATAAATAAATTAATAATAATAAAAGCGCTTTCTTGACATATAATATGCATAAAATAAACTTCACATATTTAAAGTGTACAAATTGGTTAAGTTTTGACATACATGAGACAATCACCACCAAGGTAGTGCTCATATCCATCATGTCCAAGTTTCCTGTGCCTCTTTTGTAATTTCTCCCTCCCTTCATCCTCACCTTTCTATTTCCAAACAAACACTGATTTGATTTGTCTCTAAATTTGAATGTTCCAGAGTTTTACATAAATGGAATCATACAATATCTGCCCTTTGTTGTCTGGCTTCTCCTTCAACTCAGCATAATTATTTTGAAATTCATCCATATCTCCACATGTGTCAACAGTCTGTTTTATTTATTGCTGAGCACCATTTAATTGTATAGTTGTACTACAATTTTTTATTCTATTCAACTGTTGATGGATATTTGCATTGTCTTCAGTTTTCACCTATAACAAATGAAGCTGATACGAATATTGTGTCTAAGTGTTTTTATAGACATATATTTTCCTTGTTTTCGGTAAATATCTAGGAATAGAATGCCTGGATCACATGATAAATGAATGTTTAACTTTTTAAGAAACTGTCAAACTGTTTTTACAAAGTAGTTTTATCATTTTAGATTCCTACCACCACTATATGTCACCTTCAATTCTACCACACCCTTGGCAACACATGGATGGTACAGTTGGTCATCTTAATTTTAGCCATTTTAATTTGTATGTAGCACTACCTCATTTTGCTTCTAATTTGCATTTCACTAATAATTAACAATGTTGAACCTTTCTTCACATGTTCATTCGTCATCTGTATATGTTCTTTGATATAGTGTTTGCTGAAATATTTTGCGCATTTCTAAAAATGGGCTGTTTTCTTATTGCTGAATTTTGGGGGTTCTTTATATATTTTAGATGCAAGTCCTTTATCAGATATTTGCTTTGGAAATACTATCTCCTAGTCTGTGATCTGTGGCTTGTTCTTCAGTCTCCTAACATCATCTTTTGAAGAATAGCAGTTTTTAATTTTGATAAAGTTCAATTTATCAATTTGTTCTTTTATTGATTATGTTTGATGTTGTATCTAAGGTCTAAAAACTTTCTCCTATTTTATTCTGACAAGTTATAGTTTTAGGTTTACATACTGTATAGGTTTATGATTGATTTAAGTTAATTTTTATATATGGTGAAATGTATAAATCCAAACTGATTTTTTTGCATATAGATACATACAAATATACATTCACCCAAACAAAAAATAAATACACACACAATTTAAGCTTACTAAATAACCAGAGAGAAAACTGTAATCTCAAAGAAAATAGAATTCAGCCCTGGCTGATAGCACAGTGGATAAGGCACTGGCCTGCGAACCCAAAGGCCACAGGTTCGATTCCCCAGCCAGGGCACATGACCAGGTTGCAAACCAGGTCTCCAGTCAGGTCTGTTGCTGGAGGCAGGTGAAACGCAACCATACATTGATGTTTCTCTCCCTCTCTACCTCTCTCCCTTCCCCTCTTTCTGAGAATAATGAAATAAAATCTTTAAAAAAAAAAGAAAAAGAAAATAGAATTCTTTCTGGGTAGTGATTGCCATTAAAGACCATCTTCTTCCCTTTCAGGCTCTCAGAGGGCCACTCGACATGTAGTTGAGCTGCACCTGGCTATATCGTGGTTGTGGTTTTGGTTTGATTCAGTTCACCAGTTTTCAAATGCTATGAGAATGAGACCAGGAACTTCCCTTCAACAGAGCCTGGTACCTGAGAATGAACAAGACCCTGGAAACCCACCCAGGCTTCAGAACCATGTCACCAGTTTTCAAAACTATGACAAGCTACCAGGTTATTGGGTTTCTGAGTTTTCTTTGTTCTTCAGTTTAGCTGCCTTCTTCTGTGCTTGAAGGTCTCTTTCAGCTTCGCTGCCCATCCTCTGGCCTCAGATAGGCATTTCTTCCCTCCTCCCAAATGTCCTGCCTGCTACCCCGAGTAAAGACAGATAGGAAAGCATGAATGGATAGATGCAGGCTTGCTTTGTGGCTGGATGTCCTAAGAATTTAAATCTGTAGCATTGGTCCATGTGTGGCCATTAAATGTGGACTAAAATTTAGCCAATTTTTTCTTACACCCATCTTCAGTGGCTTCTTTCGGCTGTTGCTCCAGTGATGGGAGTAGCTATTGGTCTCTTCTTTCCTAGAAGACTCTCATTACTTTGTGGTTTCCTTGTATTTCTTTTCTTTCTACGTTCCCTTGTATCTTCAGCTCTCTAAAGCACTTTTAAAATCTCTGTCCAGGTTGGCCCTGACCTGGTTGCTCAGCTGGTTAGTACCATCCTGATATGCCAAGGTTGCAGGTTCCATCCCCAGTCAGGGCATATACAAGAATCAAAAATCAACCAAAGAATACATAAATAAGTGATATAACAAATCTCTCTCTCTCTCTCTGCCCTCTTTCTCTCTCATCAATAAATTTAAAAAAAATTTAACTATGTCTGGCTTAACAGTCTTTTGTATCTTCCTACAATTAAATCCGAAGCATAACTGAGATTTGTTTTCAATTTGAGAGTTGTGGTTTTACAAATAAAACCATTACAATTAAACAGGTAACTCAAGTTTCAGAGAGGATAAATTATTTGCCAAGATGAAGAAATGAACTGGTCTTAACTCAAGCTGTCCTAACAAAATATCATTAACTGAATGGCATAAACAAAAGAAAATTACTTTCTCATAGTTCTTAAAAGGGGATTCTAAGATCAGGGTGTCAGCACCATCAGGTTGAGGTGGGATCTCTCTTCCTGGCTTACAGCCGGCTGCCTTCCCACTGTGTTCTCACGTGCAGAGAGTGCTCTGATGTCTTTTAGTCTTCTGGTAAGGGTGCTGGTTTTGTTGGGTCAGGACTGCATCCTTAGGGCCTTAGCCTCGATCACTTCCTTAAAGGCCCTGCCTCCAAATGCTGTCACATTGACTTTCGAATGTAAATTTGGGGGAGACGCAATTTAGTCCATTTCAGGAGACTAAATGAACTATAATTGAAAGCAGTCCTTTCAAGGTGAAGTCTGAGAAAGTAAATAGAGGGTCAAGGGATTCAGGGTGAGGTTATACTTTAAAGTCGGATAATTTTGAGTTTTTTCATTGAATGGTCTTGATTTCACTGAACCTCATTTTCCTGGAAGATGTGAGTTTAATGAGATGGCATATGAAGGACACTTAAAAGCCAAGATCCAGATGTCAGGTAACCCTATTGATATTAAAGTGTCACTGTTCCTAGGCCCTCTCAGTGGATGGAGATAGGAAAATATTTATGTACATAAAACTCCAATCCAAATCCACGAAGTTCATTCTAGTTTTTACCCTTTCTATTTTTTTTAACTCTCTTCTCAAACAATGGGTACTCTATCTTCCTTTTCCCCATTTAATTAGTTCCCCCATATGTAACTAATCTCCCATCTCTTTTGCTAGCCTCTTACACACAGAGACACCTCCTCTCCTTGCTTGGGCTCTCTCACCGCACGCCAGGCCACCACCACCACCTGAATGAATGCCCTACTCACATCCACTTATAGCCTCTGACTCCCCTGCTGGGTTACTCCCATGCATGGATGCCCTCCTATAGGCTCCACAATCCACAACTGGCTTTCTTCACCTTTTCTCAGGCTCTGACTCCTATGGAAGGATGCAGCCATCACAGACCCTTCCTCATTCACTGTGGATAATAATAATCCATAAGGCTATTCCTCCACATGGGCACTTGGGGCTCTTACCCTGTCCCCTGCCAATTGCCCTTCCACAGGGACTGTGCTCATTCCATATGGGCTCTGACACCACACACCGAGTCAGCTACCTGCATGGGTTCCCTCTTCACCCTGCTCAAGTGAAGCCAGATCAACAGTTTTTATTCTCTGAAAAGTTTTGTATAGTTTCTATCATTTCTTCCTTGAACATTTTAAAGAATTCACCTGTTGTTTTCTTTGTGGGAAGTATGAAATTCAATTTCTTTAATAGAATTAAAGAAATTCTGTCAGCTTTGGTAAGTTGGTTTTTGTCCTAGGGATTTCAAGTTTATTAGCATAATTTGGTTAAACACTCTCGCCTTTCAAGTTATGCAGAACTTATATCAACTCTAATTCCTGCCCCTTCAGCCCCCTGCATCTGTTAAAAACTTGTTAGCTTCTAGACTTCTTGGCCTCTACTTTCAGAATTGACAAGAGGTGATCTTGCATGCCGAACTCTTATATCCTTTCCTAGATTAAAAAAAAAAAACAACTTTATTTATTTACTTTTATAGAGAGATAGGGAGAGAAACACCAATGTGTGAGAGATACATTGACTGGCTGACTCTCACACCACCCACAAACTGGGGACCTGGCCCCCAACCCGGGCATGTGTCCTGACTGGGAATTGAACCATAACCCCTTGGTTTGAAGGCCAGCGCTCAATCCACTGAGCCACACCAGCCAGGGCTCCTTTCCTAGATTTTAACACCATAATTCCTCATGTACTGCTTGCTTTCTGATACCTTTCAAACATATATACAGGTGTAGGCAAAAGTAGGTTAATAATAACACATACAATAGGACTCTCCCAGATGGCAGTGAAGTAGAAGCTACACTAACCTACTCCCAGCACTAAAATGGAATTACAACTAAATTATAGAAAAATCATCCTGAACAACCAACTGAAGACTAGCTGGAGAGAAGCCTTGTAACTACGAATTAGCAGAAGAAACCACGCCACCACAATGAGACTGGTAGGGAGTGTGGAGGAGTCATGAGAAGACTGGTTGGGCTCCCACAGGTGGCAGTTGAGTGCCAGAGGAGTATTTAAGTGGCTGGGGGGTGGGCCTAGGAGGTGTGGAGTCTAAATTCCAAAATGAGATCCCCAGCCTAGAGCAACAGAACAGGGAAAGGAACCCAAGTAACATCTTTGAAAAGCAGCAGGGTTTCTGTCTGCCAGGGGTACACAGCTAGAGATGCAGAGAACCTCTTAAATGGCCAATGCACCAAATTTTGTTTGCAGCCACTTACCTTGGGTTACAGCAAAGGGAGGGCAGAACAGCCTAGACACACGTGAGGAGAGACTGGGATTGGTGGCTCTGAGGAGAGCTGAAGGGTCAGTCGTCATTATCCCTGTGCTGAGTCATTCCTTATCCTGTAGAAGACATCTTTCTTGGAGAGAGCATTCCACTCCAAGTGGTATCAGCCTTGGGGAAAGCAATAGCCTCACCTGCAGGAATCCCTCTTGCCCCATCTTGTGGTGGTGCTTAAGCCAGCCTGCGAATACATCTGGAGGCTATTTCAGTGATTACGCCTAAGAGCAAAGTTATATCTTTGAAAGCTCTGAGACTTTAGCTGATCCTTCTCTGGGCCTGGTGATAGTAATAGCTGGCCCTTCCTTCCTTTCTCATTTATTTATTTATTTATTTATTTAATAAATTTTATTTATTTTGCTATTACAGTTGCCCCAATTATACCCCCTTTGCCCCCCTCCACCCAGTATCCCATTTCCTCCAGCAATGTCCCCCTTAGTTCATGTCCATGAGTCATGCATATAAGTTCTTTGGTTTCTCTATTTCCTTTGTTTTTCTTAACATCCCCCTGTCTATCCTTTAACCACCAATATGTACTTTTTCTTTTTTCTTTTACATCCAGAAAATTCACCATTTAATTACTGCCTTCTGTCAGCTTTTCAAGTCATATTAATACAAAGTTTTCTTTTTATTATTCCAAAATACCTACATTAATTCATTCGTTTAAAGAATTACTCTTTTAAGTAATATGAATTGCAATATTACCAAACACATGCAAAACTACATTTACACACATATATATTTTTACACATATTTAAAGTACATAGTGGATTTTGAAGAGTTAATACAAAAAATTTTAAATATGCCAATAGCTTACATAATTATTACATGTTAAATGATAGTATTTTAGATGTATTGTAGCAAGATTAAGCAGATTTTTTTCTTATTTAATGCTTATTTTACTCTGGAATGCTATTTTTGCGAATTATATCACAGAAATGGTGTATTGCAGAACTCACTTTTGTGAAAATTGTCCTAGAGACAGCACCAAACCCATAGTAATAAATGAATTTGGCTTTTGAGTCAGATCCTCCCCACTCTAATAATACAACTCAACTTTATTTTAAGCTACTGGAACTACAACTTATTCTTTTTGGAGTTTCCCATCTTAAATAGATTTATTTATTTATTTATTTATTTAGGCTGTGCACAGGTCTTAGTTCTTTTTAAAGCATTCATAAGTTAAAGTTCGTTCTTATCCATTCAGCTGCCCTATGTCTTTTGATTGGTGCATTTAATCCACTTACCTTTGTACCTGTGCTTCTGTCTGTCTGTTTCTTCGTCTTCTTAAAGCAGACCCTTTAGCATCTCTTGCAATGCTGGTTTAGTGGAGATATATATATTTTTAGACTGTTTTTGTCTGGGAAACTCCTTGTTTCACCTTCCATTTTGAGTAACAGGGTAAAGTATTCTTGGTTGCAGGACTTTGTTTTTCATTGCTTAAAATACTTTTTGTCATTCCCTTCTGGCTTGTTGTGTTTCTGTGGAGAAATCAGCTGATAACCTTATGGGAATCCTCTTGTATGTTATTAGCTGTTTCTCTCTTGGTGCTTTTAGGATTCTCTCCTTGTCTTTGAGATTTGTCATTTAATTATGATGTGTCTTGGAGTGGGTCTGTTTGGGTTCATCTACCTTAGGACCCTCTGTGCTTCCTGAGTTTGCATGATATTTTCTCTCCTCAAGTTAGGGCAGTTTTCTGTCATTACTTTTTCAAAGAGGATTTCTATCCCTTGCTCCTCCTCTTCTCCTTCTGGTATCCCTATGATAGAGATATTATTACGTTTCATGTTGTCCTGCAGCTCTCTTAAAACCTCTTCATTGCCCTGGCTGGTAGCACAGTGGATAAGGTGCCGACCTGCGAACCCAAAGGTCGCTGGTTCGATTCCCCAGCCGGGGCACATAACAAGGTTGCAAGCCAGGTTTCCAGCCAGGTCTGTGGCTGGAGGCAGGTGAAAAGTGACCATATATTGATGTCTTTCTAACTCTCTCCTTTCCCTTCTGTCTGGAAAGAAATAAATCTTTAAAAAACAAAACAAAAAAACCACCTCTTCATTATTTTTCGGTCTTTTTCATCTTGTTGCACTGCCTGGGAATTTTTTTCTACATTGACCTCCAGCTTGATGATCCAATCCTCTGCTTTCTCTAGCCTGCTTTTGATTCCTTCTACTGTGTTCTTCAATTCAGAAATCGTATTCTTCATTTCCTCCTGGCTCTTATCGATGGTTTCCATGTCCTTTTTAACGCTGGTGTAGTTCTCAGTAAGTTCCTTGCAGCTTTCTGGGAGTTCTTTGTAGTTCCCCTGGAGTTGTTTATAGTTTTCTTTGAACTCGCTGAGCTCATTGAACTTCTCTGTCATCATTATTTTGAATTCCATGTCTGATAGGGTGCTTGCCTCTATTTCATTTTGCACTCTTCCTGGGGATTCCTCCTTTCCATTTGCTGACAGTGTATTTCTTTGTCTCCCCATTTTAGGTGACTCTTGTTTGTTTCTGTTCCTTGGATTGGTCTGCTTTGACTTACTGTCTTAGTGATGTGACCTTCTGTGGTGTAGAGGTGCACATTTTTTACTTCCTGGATCTGTTTGGTGATGTCAGCTCGTGTCCCAGTCTGGGCCTAGTCAGCCAGTTGGAGACTACCAGAGACCCACTGTCTTTGTCTCCTTTAGTTGTTAATCCAATCAGTCTGTGATCAGTGGTCAGTTTTAGGCACCTCTGGGCCAGGCAGATGAATTCAGTTGTTAATCCAATCAACCTGTGATCTGAGGTCACGTTTAGGCACTGCTGGCTGGGGAGGATTAATTCCTATGGGTGGGGCTGTGGCTTCCCCTCAGGCTCCCTTTTTGGAGGAGTGGTCTGCTGGCTGTATGGGGGATGGGTCAGCACTGGACTCAGGGGCTGCTCCCTCAACTCTCCTCCTAAAGGCACTGACCCAAACCCTCCTTAAGTGTCTCTAGTCCACTCTGCCCTTCCTCTGCTGGAGCCCAGGGTCAGTGGGCGCCACTGTATTTTCGTGCATGGTCTCTTTAAGAATTCGGTTTCTCTGTCAAGCCAGCTAAACCTGGTGGCTTTTTGCTTTTCACAGCTGGGTGCTATTTTACTCTGTTTTGTTGCTGTAGGCTGGGGAGCCCAGTTGGGGGTTTAGATCCCACCCTTCTCAGGTGGCGCCCCCTGCTGCTGGGATGTTTCTCCCTCCCTTCAGCTGCCGCCCATGGGAGCCCTCCTAGCCTCTCGAGTCTCCACACTTCCTACCAGTCATGTTGTGATGAATCGGCTCTTCTGTTCTGTCCCTGGTAATAAGACTTCTCTCCAATTGGTATTCTGTTGGTTATTCTGGATGGTTTCTCCCCAGTTAAATTGTAATTCCAGTTTGGTGTTGGGAAGAGATTGGTGTAGCTCCACTTACTCCTCCATCAGCTTGGTTATCCAGCCTTTTTTCTTTATCCATCATCACTCTCCCTAGAATCCCTCCTGGTCCCACTGCTTTAAGTACCACTTAGACACGATACCTCCCACAATTATATCTCCAGCACAGAAATCATCTCTGAATTTCACATGTATCCAAATGATATCTTGATATTTCCACTTGGTCTAGTAGTTTTCTCAAACTCAACATGTTATCAGAGAAACCATGGTTCTTCTCATAGATGCAGTAAAGAATTACAGATCAGTGAGGCTTTTAGCATGCACACAGTTTATTAGTGAATGGGAAAGCAAAAGCAAGAGTGGTTAGAGCAAGAGTGGCAAAAATTAGGGTGGCCAAAGGCCAGGTGACCAGCACCTGTGTGGTCAGAGCCCAGGTGGCCCGAGGGCCAAGAGAAGAGAAAGTGGCCAGAGGCCATGTAGTCCAAGGTCCCCTGGCCAGAGGCTAGGGAGGTTGGGGGCCTCCCATGTGGCAAAAGGGCCAAAAGGGGACCCAAGAAGAGAAGAGAGTCAGTACTTTGTTCTGAGGACTTTTATGGTTGGTGGAATGAGGGGAAGGAGTTACATTTTGATTGGCGGGTAAACCTGATACCAGTTTTCCTGGGGAGATGTGACTACCCAAACATAGGTATGGGAAGGGGTCAGTTTGATATCTTGCTCTAGGCTATTTGTTCATTTTGTATACATAAAAGGAGACAGACAATTAATCAAAGTTGTTTTAGGGGCTTTTCTTTGGGCACGGTAGTTCTTCTCCCCTTCCAGGCCTTGGGAGGAATACTCAGTCTCAAGGTTTTCCTTCTCCCAGCTAGTAGAGATGACACACACAGACTTTCATGGGCTCCCCATGTCCTGCACTATCACAATTTATTTGTGTTGTTCAGAATGCCTGACAGCCTTATCGGACCAGGGTCAGGATCACTGGGTCAGCATTTGAGACATGTCTCCCTTTGCTTTTAGCCTTCTGCATTTTCTGTTAGAATGCAATGGTGAGAGCCCCTTGTTTCCCTTCTGGCCACTCATTTGACTGTAACAAACATACCCAGCTCAAAACTTTTGATTTCTGCTCCCACCAAACAAATGTTTTCACCCCACTCTTTAGTCTTCATTCATCTAAGTAAAAGACAATATATTTTGTTTCTTAGGTCAAAAACTTTAGAAATATCCTTGACTTCTTTCTCTTATATTCACCTCTTGTCCACCAACAAATGAAGTTGGATCTATCTTAAAAATATACTCAAAATCTATTTTCTCTATTTAATAATTTAATTTAAACCACTATAACTTCTTACCTATATTAGTGCAAAATCATTCCAATTGGTCTGCCCACTTCTACAACTGCTCCCTAACAGCCTATTCTTTGGATAGCAACCAATGATAAAATGTAGGATTGTACCATTACTCTGCTCACACCCTTCCAATTTTCCTGTCATATCATAAGTAAAAGCTAAATTTTAAAAAGTCATTATTGCTATATTACAATTGTTTCATTTAAAGCTAAAATCTTTATCAGTCCTTATAAAGCCCTATGTAATCATGCCCCACATACCTTCCGAAATCCATTTCTAACCATTCTCTTCCCACATCCTACCAGCTTTTGCTGCTAAACTTACCTCCTAGCACATTTGCACTCAACTAGTCCCTCTGCTAGAATGGTCTTTTTGATATTGACTCCATCACTATCTTCAGATCTGCCTAAACTGTACATTACAAAGGCATTCCCTGATGAACTTATATAAAAATACCCTCCCTTTACTTCACTTACTAACTTTAACACCAACTGGTATATTTGATCATTGCATTTCCTCACTAAAAGTAAGCTCCAAGAGAAGAGGGATATTGTCTGTTACATTCAGTGCGGAATTTCTAGTACCTATATCAGTGGCCAGCATATTGTTAACTAAATGAATAAATCAATCCTACCTGATGCTAGAGAGGCTAACTATACAATGTCCTGATTTAGATTCCGATTCCTTATTTGATCTCACACAAACACATTCCAAGACTTTCTGAATACTGCAGCACCACTTCTTTTGGGGCTAAACCTGGAAAGCACATGTGTAAAAGAAGTCCAATAGTGAAATTCCTGAGCTACATCTTCAATGAAATTCTTTTTTTTGTTTTATTACATCCATCCCCTTTTTCCTTCCCTCTGTCCCTTTCACCACCCACCCACTCCCCCCAAATTCAATCCCACTTGTTGTCCATGTCCATGGTTCTTGAAATTCTTTATAATATCTAACAAGAATTCATTCATTGATCAGGGGCCTTCCAGACTGATGAAAATATATCTTCTCCTTCATGTTAAAACTGACTTCTCATTTCTTCACTAATCCCAAGAAGGAATTTTTTAAAATTTGGCCCTAGAACAGTACCTGGCTCCTAGTGGATGACTCAATTCCTGAAAGAATGAATACATAGAACCCTTTGGTGATGAGAACCTTTCAAATATTGGAAGACACTACTCACAGCCATTCCAATACTAACTTTCCTCATCAGCTCTGCCTGCCATCTGATGGTAGTTGCTTCCAACACTGTACTAGGGCCCATTCTATCCTAATCAGACTCTGGTTCTGGTGACCTCCATCTTACTCAGTGTCTTCAGGAAACAGAGACCAGTTAAGGACATCATTCCAAGATTTGGGACCTGTTGCCATAAATTGCTTTTTTTCAACATGGTATTTGAAAAGAGGCATCACACTACCATGAAAAGTGCATAAATGGTTTGGCACAAGTAGATTACTGTCTTAACTACAAAGGTATTGGGGATAAAAGTCCTGAATGGTCTGCCCAATGAGGGAGGATGATGTTTAGTCTACATCCAAGTATGTTACTTGTACTGGTCACTGCATCCCACCCAATAATAAATACTGACAAGTTTCTGAATGTTTATCCCATTACTGACCATTGCTTGTAACGGTGCTCCTCCCAACACTCACTCTAGTATCCGAGACACTGTGACCAGGCACTTGGCTTCCTCTACCCAGTACTGTGTAAACTACTTTCTTCTTTTTTAATTTTAAAATTTTAGAAGAGGGGAAGGGAGGGAAAAAGAGAGGAAGAGAAATATCAATGTGAGAAAGAAATATCAATTAGCTGCCTTCTGAATGCACCCCAACTAGGGACTGAACCTGCAACTGAGGCATATGCCCCAACTGGGAATTGACCAGTGACCTTTTGTCTTGCAGGCCAGCACCCAACCAACTAAGCCACACAAGCCATGCTGAAAGTACTGAGTGAAAGTAGTGTCATGAGATCACATCTAATAAATAAAAATCATCTGATCTCCTTTGGTGTTACATAAAATTTTTAAATAAAATGTAACAACGGTAGTTTTAAGTCAGGCTTTTTCAAAGTACATATGCCCGTCTTCCATGCTGAGAATCTGACAAAGCAGGAGACTGTTAAGAATACTGCCTATTTGCTATCTCCACACTCTCCCTGAATTGTGATCTCCCACTTCAAATCCACTGTACTCAATCAAAAATTAAGATATAAATAGGAAACTGATTATTATTATTTTTTAAAGATTTTATTTCATTATTTTTAGAAAGAGGGGAAGGGAGAGAGGCAGAGAGGGAGACAGACATCAATGTATGGTTGCGTTTCACCTGCCTTCAGCCACAGACCTGACTGGAGACCTGATTTGCAACCTGGTTATGTGCCCTGGCTGTGGAATCGAACCTTCGACCTTTGGGTTCACAGGCCGGCGCCTTAACCACTGTGCTACCAGCCAGGGCTGGTAGACTGATTATTTTAAAGCAGCATTTATACTGTTTCAGATGAAATAAAATTAATTATTTTACATATTTGCACATCATTTTTTAGGTATGATGGAGGTTAAATGGTCTCAAATTCAATTAAGACATACAACAAAAAGCCTATTTCTAGTTTAATTTTTATTTATTTTTAAGATTTTACTTATTATTATAGAGAAAGGGGAAGAGAGAGAGGCAGAGAGGGAGAGAGACATCAATGTATGGTTGCCTTTCACTGCCTCCAGCTACGGACTTGGCAGGAGACCTGGCTTGCAACCTGGTTATGTGCCCTGGCTGGGAATCGAACCAGCGACCTTTGGGTTCACAGGCTGGCACCTTATCCACTGTGCCACCAGCCAGGGCTCCAGCTTAATTTTTAAATGAGTGTATTAAAATGTGTAAAGTTGAAAGAGTAAAAGCACATGGGTACCAACCATCCTAACACACTCTGACACCTTAGCAGCCCCCTATGGATGATGAAATTGTATTCCTCTCCCTCCCTACCTCGAGAACTACTATGACTTCCTTGCAACACTTTTCTATTATTTCCCTAACAAAAATCTCTAAAACACATGTACAATTTTGCCTGTTTTGGAACTTTATAGAAATGGAACAAAACTGAGTGAATACTTGCCTTTTCTTTCTTTCTTTTAATTATTTTTAAAGAGAGGGAATGAGAAGGAGAAAAAGATGGAGAGAAACGTCAGTTGGTTCCAAGGACCAAACCCACAACCCAGACAGGAATCAAACCAGTAATCTTTTGCTTTGCTGTAACACCCAACCAACCTATCCACACTGGCCAGGGCAATACTGCTTTTCCTAGTCAACTAAAGTTAAGATTCATTTATGTTGCTGTATGCAGCTAGAATTCTCTTATTTTCAGGGTATGTAGTATTTCATTGTATGAATGTTCTATTTATGTACTCAGGTCAGTATATATCTTAGCTATTCCCAATTTTTTTTTTTTTTTTTTGCTAATAGAAATGTTGCCATAAACATTCTTGTAAATGCCTACTAGTGCAGAGATATGTTTCCCTAATGTTTATATATTGTTAATAGATACAGACACAGGTATGTGCACATTTACTTTACAAAGTAATGCTAAACTGTTTGCCAAAGCAATTGTACTATTTACATCCCTTTCAGCAGTATTTTTTTTTGAAAGCCACCAACTATTTAATTGGAAAAATGAAATAAAACCCAAATGTTTCTTGAACTATAGCTTACAGGGTAACTTAAAAGCATAGGTAGAAGTGACTTCATTCTTGTGTCACCAGCATAAACATAAATATATACATTAAATACTTTATTTCAAAATTATTAAGTACTGTATCTAGAGGTAGACTTACATCAAGGTGACTGATCACCTAAAGATGGCTATGGCTATGGCTATGTAAATATAGCAGGAGTTTAAGACCCTGGGATTAAAAAAAAAAAAAAAAAAAGAAAGAAAGAAAGAAAGAAAGAAAAAAAGATCCTTGGTTGTAGTGTTAAAAAAAAATAATAATAAATCACATTCTTATTCAATTTATCATTTTAGTTCTTATTTGTCTACAAACTAAGAAATGATCAGTACACATGAATAAATCCTTAATGTGAGGCCATATTAGTAAATTGTTTTTCATTTATTTTTTTAATTTAATTTTATTGTTGTTGTATTACATCCATCCCCTTTTCGCTCCCCTCTGTCCCCTTTGCCACCCATCCACTCCCCCCCAAAGTCAATCCCTCTTATTGTCCATGTCCATGATTCTTCCATACTAGGTTCTTATCTAAACTGCTCCCCTTCTTTGCCTCTTCCTCCCCCCGCCCCCTGCCACAATCCCCTTCCCCCTGTCCACTGAAGGCCTATTCACTATATTCATATATCTGGTTCTGTTTTGCTTGTTGTTTGTTTTGTTCATTATTGTCCTGTAATGGGTGAGTTCATATGGTATTTGTCCTTCATTGACTGGCTTATTTCGCTAAGCATAATACTTTCTAGTTCCATCCATGTTGTTGCAAAGGTTAAGAGTTCCTTTTCTCTTTCTGCTGTGTGTTATTCCATTGGGTAAATGTACCAGTTTTTTAATCCAATCATCCACTGATGGGTACCACTTAGGCTGTTTCTAGCACTTGGCTATTGTAAATAGTGCTGCTATGAACATTGGGGTACATAAGTTCTTATGAATTGGTGTTTCAGGATTCTTTGGGTATAGTCCAAGTAGTGGAATTGCTGGATCAAAAGGCAGTTCCATTTTTAGCTTTTTAAGGAAACTCCATACTGTTTTCCATAGTGGCTGCACCAGACTGCATTCCCACCAACAGTGCACGAGGATTCCCTTTCCCCCACATCCTCACCAACACTTGTTGATTTGTTGATGATTGCCATTGACAGGTGTGAGGTAGTATCTTATTATGGTTTTAATTTGCATCTTTCTGATGGCGAGTGATGTTGAGCACTCTTTCATATGCCTCTGGGCCCTTTGTATGTCTTCCTCAGTGAGTTGTCTGTTCAGGTCTTTTGCCCATTTTTGAATTGGGCTGTCTGGCTCCCTGGTGTTGAGTTGCATCAGTTCTTTATATCAGCAGTATTTTTCATTGGACCATACCCAATACTTAAAACTGCTTAATCAAACTTTTAAATTTTTGGTCAATTTTGGCACTGGTGATTTTAATATATATTTAAGTTACTAATGAAGTTAAATATTGGCTCATATATTTATTTTTATGTGAAATGGCAGTTCACATGTTGCCCATTTTTCTAATGGGTTTCTGTCATTCTCTTGCAGATCTGTAGATTATCACATATTCTTGATATTAGTCCTTTGTCAGTTTTGGGTTTTAAGTATCTTCCTCAAGTTTCGGGCTTCTCTTTGTGGTGTCTTTCAATGAATAGCTCTTAATGTATTCACATTTATTAACCCTTCCCATTACATTTTGTACTTTTAAGAAATCCTTCTTTAATCCAAGGTCATAAACTTGGTTTGGTTTCATTTCTGTATTTCCTTCTTAAAACAGTCCACAGTCCAAATTTGTCTTTTCCATTAAGTCCACATTTAATTCACCTAGAACTGATACTTATATATAGCATTAATAAAGATCCTATTTCCATTCTAGTATAAACCTAATTTTCATATACTGCATGTACCTTTTGGTCTCTCATTATTGTTCCAAGGTCTGTTTATCTATTCCTGTACCAAATCTGTCCTGTTATTATAGATCTTGGCATCTAACAGGACAAGTCTCCCCAATCTACTTCTTGGTTATCTTTGCCTTTAACTTCTATATAAAGTTTAGAACCAGATCATCAAGTTCCCTAACACTAACATAATGTTGTATCAAATTGTGGGGGACTGCCATGTTTATATAGACCCTTATTTTCATGAACATGGAAGGTTCATTGATTTGGTCTATATTAATGTCTTTCAATAAATATTTAAAACTTTTTCCAAAGAGGGAATCTCACCTTTTTATTTATACTAGCTACACTATATCTGGTTTTTAAATTTTTTATTGAGCTTGCTTTTATTTTAATTTTAAAATTAAATATTTTGTTCTTTTACAATTGCCCCAATTCCCCACCCCCCTTTGCTCTTCTCTGCCCAGTCCACCCCTTGCTCCCACAGTCAATCCCCACCCTGTTGTCCATGTCTATGGCTCATCCATTCATGTTCCTTGACTAGGCAGTCCCTTGCCCTTCTTTCCCCCTCACTCCTTCTCCTCTGATCACTGTCAATTTGTTCCTTGTTTTCATGCCTCTCATTCTATTTTGCTTGTCTGTTTGGTTCATTAGTGTCCTGTATTAGGTGAGATCATATGGTATTTTTCTTTCACTACTTGGCTTATATCGCTTAGCAAAATACTCTCCAATTCCATCCATACTGTCACAAAATGTAAGAGTTCCTTCTTTCTTTGTGCTGTACAGTATTCCACTGTGTACATGTACCAGTTTTTTAATTCACTCATTTACTGATGGGCACTTAGGCTGCTTCCAGCACTTGGCTATTGTAAATAGTGCTGCTATGAACATGGGGTGCATACACTCTTTTGAATTGGTGTTTTAATTCTATTAATTTATCTGTAGTCTCCCATACCATCTCATATCCTCTGTAAATGACTGCTGAGAAGCCCTACTGCCACATTCTCTAGATGTGCACATTCCATTCATCATAAGTATTAATTCACTAAAAATGTATTTATTTACTGACTCCCAAAGGGCAGAAAGCCTATTCCTTGGCTTGTATAACACTTCCTGAATTAGTACAGAGTAGGCACTCAATTGCTTAAAAAGATATGCTTTCACCTAGTGTTGAAAACAAAAACAGTATTATACAGTTAAGTAAAATTAAGACCACTCTTTCACACCTACCATGAGAATTCTATTCAGAGTGACATCAGAATACTATACATTTCTTCAAAGAAATAATAAATATATCCTCTAATGATTTGTACATGAGCACAAAATATGTAGGCACAAGGTATCGTCACTTAAGTGACTTACAGTGTGCAGAAGAAAATTTTAAAATATTTCCAGTATAAGAATGGAAATAAAAAAGTTTTCACTGATGTCACCAGAATAATCAGAGTATTGTTTACTTTATTCATTCCATTGGACTATAGTGTTGTGACTAATAAGAACACTGATTTAGAAAAGTATCTTTTATATTCTTCTTGGTGACTGAAGCTTGGATTGTAACTTTTAGTTCTTATGCTTGCCCTTTACTGGGTGTATTACTTTGGTCATGAATGCACACACTAAACTGCTCCCTCTATCAAATGAAGTTAGTAATTCATGGCCTATTCTTTTCTTACACAAAGCCACCACTAGATGGCAGCATACTAACATTTTAAAATATTTTAAAACGTGAAACATTTAAACCACTGTAAATATCACAAAATATTTAAATATAGTTTTTACCTCCAAAAATGATGAATTTTTGAAAGCACCCATTATTTTTAAAATTCTCACTGGAGGAAAAGTTGATTTTTAGAGAGAGAAGGGAAAGGGGGAGAGAAAAACATCGACTGGTTGCCTCCTGTTGACCTGTGCAGAGCTGAAAAGCACCCATTACTGAAAAGGATGTAAGAAATATGCACTTTCACATACAGCAGGAATGAAGGTAAATCAGAAGGCATCGTCCTAATTCATATTCGCTGAATCAAGCACTCCAACAAACTACTTTTCGGAAATCATTTAAATTATAAGGATAGTCATTGCAGTAGCCTTTATACTAATAAAAAAATCTAGTGAAATAACCTGAATACCCAATGATAACGGATTAAAATCATGGAAAGTTGAAATACCAGGTAGTCATTAAATGTGGCTTAAAGAGATAATTTGTCAACTTTTAAAAATTATATTTTGATTATGCTATTAGTTCCCATTTTGCCCCACTCACTCAGGCAATCACTTTACCACCTATGTCCATGGGTGATGCAAAAAAGTTCTTTTGCTACTCCATTCCCTATACTGTACTTTACATCCCCATAGCTATTCTGTAACTACCTATTTGTACTTAATCCCCTCACCTCTTCAATTATTCTCATCTACCCCACCCCACCTGAAAATCATCCAAATACCTTCTGTACTTATGATTGTCTGTTTTTGTTTGCTTAGTTTTCTAGATTCAGTTGTATTTACCTGCATTTTATTGTTCATAGTTTAGAACTTTTTTCTTAAATAAGTCCCTTTAACATTTTATATAATGGTTTGGTTATGATGAACTCCTTTAGGTTTCCCTTGTCTGAGAAGCTCTTTATCTGCTCTTCAATTCCAAATGATAACTTTGCTGGGTAGAGCAATCTTGGCTGAGGCTTCCTGCTTTTCATAACTTTGAATGTTTTTTACCAGTCCCTCTAGCCTGCAATGTTTCATTTGAGAAATCAGCTGACAGTCTTATGGAGACTCCCCTCTAGGTACTTAATTGCCTTTCTCTTGCTGCTTTAAATATTTTCTCATTATCTTTAACCTTTAGCATTTTAATTATGTGCTTAGAAGTCAGCCTTTTTGCATCTATCTTGTTGGGACTCTCTGTGCTCCCTGGACTTGCATATCTATTTCTTTCATCAAATTAGGGAGCTTTCCTTTTACTATTTTTTCAAATAATTTCCAATTTCTTGCTCTTCCTCTTCTCCTTCTGGCACCTCTTGGATGTGAATGTTGGGCCTCTTGAAGTTGTCCCAGAGGCTGCTTTTATTTTGGGGATTCTTTTCCCTTCTTGTTCTGATTAGTTATTTTTTGTTTACCTAAGTTCCAAATCATTGCTTTTGTTCTTGGCTCCATCTTCTACTGTTGTTTTCCTGTAAATTGTTCGTTATTCAATTAGTATAGTCTTCATTTATGAGTGGATTTTTTTTTTTTTTTTTTTTTTTTAATGCTGTTGAGGTCCTCACTAAGTTCCTTGAGCATCCTTACAACCGGTGCTTTGAACCCTGCATCCGATAATTGATCTCCATTTTGCTTAGTTCTTTTTCTGGAGTTTTGACCTGTTCTTTCATTAGTCTCCTTGTTTTGGAAGCTTC
Source organism: Noctilio leporinus (assembly GCA_004026585.1). Taxonomy (NCBI): domain Eukaryota; kingdom Metazoa; phylum Chordata; class Mammalia; order Chiroptera; family Noctilionidae; genus Noctilio; species Noctilio leporinus. The sequence continues at coordinate 142,274 of PVIW01003121.1, read as the reverse complement.
CTTACGTTTCTTTCTGACAGAATTGCTTTGACTCTGTGGCCTAATGTAGGTGTTCTCTACAGTAGCACAGTACAGGTCCAGAAGCACCTTCCCTATCACCCAAATAGAATACTCAAGGTGCATCCATCATGCGGGCCAAGTACACTCTCCTCTTGTAGTTGAGTCTTGGTTGCTGTTGGTGAATCAATGGGAGGCACTGACTTAGGCCAGTCAGCTGCAAGGACTGGCTGTGATCACTGACCACCAATCTCCACCCTCCATGGAGGACCAAATGTGCAGAGGTAGGATGGTGGTCCTTTGACATGGTCTGTAGCTATTGACTGGGCGTGCTGGCCCAGGGGTTCATTGAAGGTGGGGGCCAAGGTTAGCCCCTGCCTGAGTTATAAACCAATTTGAGATGGCTGCTACTTGTGCCATGTTTGGAGATTCCTAAGACCAGCTGCAAATGTAAGCTGTCTGCTGCTAGTGCTGGACCTGGACCTCAGAAGCCAGCTGTTGCTTATTTGGTAGGATTTGGGAAATTGTGAAGCATGGAAAAGCAGTTTGGGAGGGCCTGTAAGTTGGGTAGGGTGGATTCTCTTGTTATCTCCTAGGTTCAGTGTTAGCCAGGTTGATGAACTCTCAGATATGGCACCAGCTTGCTGGTTCAGTTGAGGGCTTAGAAAAGGGGCAATGGCCTCTTCTTGTCTTAATGCCAATCACTTCATTTTCTCCCTGTGTACTACTATTGCCTTTCAAGCTGCTACCCTATTGCTGATTCTCAGGAGTGAGCCTGAATGAGTCACGTGTGGGTTCTTTAAGATGAACTGCCTGGGCCTCCAGTGGTTTCTTCCAAATGACTCAATCCCTGCTGGTTTTTGCAGCCATAAATTGTGATCACTTACCTTTCTAGCACTGGATCCTTGGGCTGGGACTCCTCCTGGCTCCCAATGTATCCCTCCCAAAATTTTATCCATCATACGTGGGTGTGGGACTAGACCAGACCGTTTAGCATTGGTGCCCCTCCAACCAGTAACATTTTTAAAATTGATTATGATGTTACAGTTGTTTCATTTTCTTTTACCTCTGCTCTCCTCTGCTCGGCATTCCACCCTGCTCCAGCAATTCCATCCATCTTAATTCATGTCCATAGGTCATGCACATTAGGTTCTTTGGCTTTATGTTTTCCTGTACTATACCATCTCCCTGTTTATTCTGCACCTACCAACGATGCTTCTTAATTTCTGCACCTTTCCCCCCTTCTTCCACCCCCCCTCCCCCAGCCAACATACCCACTCCCACAAATGTTTCCCACATCTACGATTCTGTTCCCTCTCTGGTTGTCTGCTTAGCTTTCTTTCTTAGATTTTGTTGTTGATAGTTTTGTCTTTTTAATGTTCATAGTTTTAATTATCTTTTTCTTAAGTCCCCTTAACATTTCATATAATAATGACTTGGTGATGATGAACTTCTTGAGCCTTACCTTGTCTGGGAAGCATTTTATCTGCCCTTCCATTCTGAATGATAGCTTTGCTGAATAGAGTAATCTAGGTTGTAGGTCTTTGCTTTTCATCAGTTTGAATACATCGTGCCAGGTCCTTCACACCTGCAAAGTTTCTTCTGAGAAATCACCTAATAGTCTTATGGAAACCCTTTTGTAGGCAACTTTTTTTTTCTTCTGCTGCTTTTAAGATTCTCTATTTTTAACCTTTGGCATCTTAATTATGATTGTCTTGGTTTGGTCCTTGGGTCTAACTTGCTTGGGACTCTCTGTGCTTCCTGGACTTGTAGGTCAATTTCCTTTGCCAAATTAGGGAAGTTTTCCTTCATATTTTTTTCCCATAAATCTTCAATTTTTTGCTTTTCCTCTTTTCCTTCAGTTATCCCTATGCTTTTGCATATTGGCATATTTATAAAGTTGTCCCAGGCCCTGGCTGGTGGCACAGTGGATAAGGCGACGGCCTGCGAACCCAAAGGTCGCAGGTTCGATTCCCCAGCCAAGGCACATTACCAGGTTGCAAACCAGGTCTCCAGTCAGGTCTGTGGCTGGAGGCAGGTGAAATGCAACCATACATTGATGTCTCTCTCCCTCACTGCCTCTCTCCCTCCCCCTCTTTCTAAAAACAATAAAATAAAATCTTAAAAAAAAAAAGATACCATATATTTTTAATTAATTAAAGTTGTCCCAGAGGTTCCTATTCCACTCCTCATTTTCTTCAATTCTTGTTTCCTCTTTCTGTATTGGTTATTTTTCCTTATGTTCCAAATCATTGATGTGAACCCAGTTTCCTTCCCTTCACTCTTGGTTTCATGTGGATTTTTGTTTCCATAGCCTACCTTACTTCTCTTCTACATTTGCTATATTTAAGCATAGTTGTCAAGTCTGTGAGCACCTTAATCTCCAGTTTTTAACTCTGCATCTGTTAGGTTGGCTATCTCTACGTTGCTCAGTTCTCCTACTGGCATCTTGATCTGCTCCTTCTTTTGGGCCATACTTCTCCATCTGCTCAGACTGACAGCTTTCTGTGTTTGCCTCTGTCTTATGTAGTTCTGTAGTAAGGGGCAGAGCCTTAGGATCAGTGCAGGGTGACTTGCTTCACCACATTTCAGGGAAAGGGGTCTTATAAAAAACAATGCCACTTGCCCATTGAGACAGGCAGTTTTTTACTTCACCCCGTCAGAAGCAATATGACTTGTTCCCCCTGCACTTTAACCTGGGGCTTTGGGGTCTGGCCCTAGGATTGCTTCCCAGGTTTAAATGCACTTTTTGCTACCACTGCCCCTCTCGTCCCTGGCTCTACCCATCCTGCCTGTTTGGCTGAGTATTTCTTTGCTTTTTTGTTTGTTGCATTTCCATTTAGTTCGATTCCCAGAAATTTCGTTGTTTTTACTTAGTTTTAAGGTAGATGTAAATTGTTAGTTGTGTGGAAGACACAGCATGTCTACCTGCACCTCCATCTTGGCTGAAAGTCCAGTAATGACTGGATGCAGTTTCTTTAATTCTGTAGTTTGATTCAACTTGATTTCTGACAGTTCTGAGTGATGGTTGTCCTATATTTTAGTTTTAATTTTGATGTGGTTGTGCAAAGAGGTGAGCCATGTCTGCCTTCACAATTTGTCAGTTTTTACTGTGCATATAAATCACTTGGGGGGGACTTGGGGATCTTGTCCAAAATCAGATTGCCTGTGGACCATACTTTTAGTAACAAGGTTTTGGACCATTTAATGACAAGAAAATGTCAACAATGTAAAAGCACTCAAGTGCTCCCCACATTACCAACTTATACATTCTTTCTAGACAACTGACTTATTCACAAAACATACATGTCCAAGAAATTCTAATTACGTTCACTGAGTCAGCTGTTCCTAAACTATGCCAACAGTACTTTTTCCTGTGATTTCATAATTTAAAAGTATGTAGGCCAATGAGTGCAAACAGAATTAGTTCAATAAAAATTAAGTTACTATTTTTACATACCACTTCATACCATTTAGGAAAGTATGTGTAGGTCAGGATGTGGAAAAACTAAAAACCCCATGCATTGCTCATGGGAATGCAAGAAGGTGCAACTGCTGTGGAAAAGAATTGGGGTTCCTCACAGGTAAACAGTTACCATATGACCCAATGATTCTACTCCTAGGTATTCACCCAAAGAATCACAAGCAGAGACTCAGATACTTGCACACCTATGTTTAGAGCAGCATATTCACCCCAGCCAAATGTCCACTGATAGAGGGATAAACAAAACCTGGTTATATGCACACAATAGAACATTTTTTAGCCATAAAAATGAAATCCTGATATACACTACATAGATGACCCTTGAAAACATTAATGCCAAGTGAAATAAGCCGATCACATAGGACCACATATTGTCTGATTCTACTTATGAGATACCTTGTATAGGCACATCCAGATATAAAGTATAGCAAAGATTATCAGGAGTGGGGGGGGGGGGCAGGAATGAGGAATTACTGTTTAATGGGAATTTGAAAATATCCCAGAAATGGACAATGGTGATAGCTATATTGGGACTTTACTTGACAATGAAATATACTTACAGTGGTTAAAATGGCAATTTTTGCTATATTTTACATTTTGAAAGATGCTGAGTTAGCTTAAAACTAACAAGGTAACATGGTAGGCCTATACTACATATCACATGTTGATGTAGGCACTTGGAACTTAGCAGAAAATAAGTTTATATTGTATCAGACAACAAACACCACACAGACTTTGCTTGGTAACAGCATACCATATCAGGTAATAAATGCTTGAAAAAATAGAGTAAGGATTCCATTCTTCAAAGAAAAGTAAAAATAAACATCATTAAGCTGTCATGCACACATCCAAAGCATTCTAGGCAGGGGAATGGCCTATGCAAAAGCTGAGACAGGAAAATCCCTGGCCTATTTGAAAAATGAGGTTAAGATTGGCTGGAGGGTAGTGAGCATGGGAGGAAGATATTGGGAGATCTGGTCAGAAAATTGGGGTCAAATCATGCAGGAACCTTTTAAGGACTGGAGCTTTACTGTTAGAAATGGGAAACCACTGCGGGTTTTTGAACCAATGAAAACTCCTGATAAATGTGCTAAGACTATAGGGACATAAATGCACAAAAACCTATTAGGAATTATTGCACTAATATATGCAAACAATGAAGGCAGTGGTAATGTATTTTCTGAAGGTAAACAAAAAGATTTCTTGACATAGTACTGAATATGGAGTATAGACTCAAGAATGAATTCAACATTCTGAGCCTAAGCAAATGAGATGATGGCGTTCATGTTAGCTGCTGGGGAAGACTGTGGGCTGAGTAGGTGGTGGCGAATGGCTGAGGGTGAAGAGTTGAGATGCCTATTAGATATTCAAGTAGAGGAGTGCAGTAGGTAGTTAAGTCTCCAGTTTGGGGGAAAAAGGTCTCAATTGGAAATATAAACTTATAAAATGGGCAATAATCATAAACCCATGGACGGCAAATGTGCCAAGATGTGTGAGACTAATCTCCTGGGAGTACCCCAAAATTAAAACGTCAGGAAGAGACACAGCAAAGGAGATTAAGGATGTATGGTATGATGAAACTTTAAGTTAAAATCTTCATTTACAATTCCTTACTTTACCTATTTATGCTAAGTGATCTATTAACTTATGATAAGAGGACATGTTCTGCCCTTAGTATTTGTGTAAGCAGGGGTCAGATGGTTTTAGGTAGATTTACTAACAGGTACGCTCAATGCGGATGAGAGAAGCCATGCCATTCATCTCTGTCCTTCCATTAGTGTCCACTTCTAGACAGATTCAGATGATTTAGAAAGCCAAAGACAACATAAGTAGATTGATAAAAGTTTACAGCACAAAGTCTCCCAATGGGCATAAATGCAGACTAGCACGTTAACAAGAAACATGAAATAGAGGATAGCTATTATGTAGGTAAAAAACTGCAACTATCTATGAGACATTTTAAATAAAATCAATAAGATAGCACTAAGTTGCTATGGTCTGCCTAATCTAGCACAGCATGTCATAAAGAGCAGGTACCCAATTTGTATAAGTAAGATTTTAAAGTGATATACTCTGAAGTGCTTACAGTTAAAAGTATCAATAAAGCCTTTAAAGCTAGTGCTTTATGGCAGTGGGGGCTGCGTCTCATAAAATGTAGCAAGTCACTGAAAAAAGCTTATTTGTTATCAAATTCACTCTTAACTTCAACTCACCATTCTGGTAACCAGAAACCTTCAGACATCATTGTCTCACTTGTAAAAGGAGTACACTACCTCTAACGTGGTGATTCGAGAAACTCTTTAAGTAGCAGAGCAACTGTTTAAAGCTCCTACCACAATATGGACACATGAATCACTATTCTGCAGCTGGTTTGACAACCACTGAATTGAAATAAGATAAACTGTCTTCCCCATCCTTTAGCTTGATCCAACTACCTACCTTCCCTGTGACTGAATGTATTACTAAGAGGACTGCTGCCAGAAAAATGAAGCCTACTTTCAGCCAGACCAAGTCCTGACCATGCTTCCATAGATCAACATTAGTTCATTTCTCCAAATTTAATCCATGACCCATTCATTGTACAATGCCTCCAATCTTACCATTTTGAAAACTCTCACCCAAAGATATGCTCATCAACTTTCAAGGAGAGGGGACACAGAGAAAGAAAGGCAGAGGAAGAAACATCAATTAGTTGCCTTTACTATGCACCCAGAATGAGAATCAAACCCACAGCTTAGGTAGGTGCCCTGACCAGGGACCAAAACCCCATGTTTTGGTGTACAGGATTACACTCCACAATTAACTTAGCCATCTGACCAAGGTGCCCTCAACTTACCATAAGACACTAGATGTCTTTAAATCTCTTTATCTTGACCTATTTATCTGCTCTTTCCCTAGGAAGGTTTCTTTCAATTCAAAGCTACTTGTTTCATACTACTGATCTCAGTATGTTTGTTTTCCAAACCAAGAGCCTGAAAGTTGTGCCAGGCTCTACCCCTTTTCCCCACTTTCTATATTTTCCCCACATTTAAATTATTCCTTCTCTATTTTAAGTAGAAAATATGGTTTTAACCATGTCTTCTCAACTCCAAAACCATATGGCTGCAATGACCAGTTGCTATTTCTTGGATTTCAAAAGCACTAAATTTATACTGCCTACACACATCTTTTACCAGTTTCCCATTTCAATTCATGGCATGCCATTACACAAGCTCTAAGTCATCCTTACCTTGTCATGCCCAAACTTTCACGAAGTATTGCCAATTTTACCTTTCACTGATTTATCTCTATTATAACTCCCATTATGCCCCTGTAATTGAAGACTTCTAAGTTTCACCGATTTACCTCACTTTTTCTTCCCCTGCTTTAACGTGCAGCCAAATTTCTGAAATGCTATTCTGACACTTAAATGACTCCACATCATATGTAAGACGATATTTAACATGATTTTAAGAGACACGAGAAGTCCTATCTCTTGAGCCACACACAGAAGCTATGAACTTCACTCCCTACTTCATTCAGCCACAGAGGCATTCCTCATTACTAATACCTTCCCTTCTTAACAAAACGCCTTCTGTTCAAACCGCTTTCTCTAGAAGATACTTCCCATCACTATTCACCAAGTTGTGTTATTTCTTCTTTAGGTCTCAGTATAATATTAAGAAAATAAAACCTTTTTTCTGAATGTAGCCATTTGGAAGGCAAACAACATCTATTTCCTTTACCTGGCACTGGCCATGACAGCTGAGGGAACTGAAACAAAACAAACAAAAAACTCTCATAAAATACAACAGAAAGTTTCTAATGTTTTTTATGGAAATTACTGGTTAGGAAATAAAATTAGGAGACTGAAAAAAATGTCTATATTTCCTTTATTTAAAAAACCCTGCCCTGGAGTGGGGAAGGTGGGAAACAAACAAATAAATAAATAAAATAAAAAACCCTGCCCTGGGCATGTAGCTCAGCTAGTTAAGAGCACTGTCCCTATACATCAAGGTTATGGGTAGGTTCCCGGTCAAGGTGCATACAGGAGTCAACCAACAGATGCATGGATAGGTGGAAGAACAAATTGATGTTTCTCTCTAAAACCAAGAAATAAAAAAATTTAAAAACAAAGAAAAAAAATTAAAGCCCCTTTCACTAAACTAGTTAACAAACTCCAAGTTTTGTGTGGCACCACAATTGTACCTAATCATCTTTTCTTTCAGTAAAATATTCTTTGCAAGAGTCTTAGTTCAAATGCAACTGAGATTCAATTAATGGAATTTTCTTTAAATGTAAACATGTAACAGTTATTATGTAAACAGAACCTGAACCACAATTTTAATTGGGATATAGAAAGGGATCTCTCTAATGATAACTTACTTCTCATACTTACACAGGCATTTAAACTGTTCAGAATTGTTACCTTCAACATACTTTGACTCTGAGGCCTGATACAATACCAGGCACAAGAAACCTTACTGCAGTAACAATTTGTTGCTGCAATAACAACTGTAATAACAAATTGTTACTGTTTTAAGTAAACTTATGTATGAGGTTATCCCTTCAAAATTTTTTTTCTTATAATTCAATATGTTTATCTGTAACAATCTTTTAAAACCAAATCTTTGTTGCATTTTTCCATTATAATTTGTTACTGTTTTCTAAGTATTCCATATTGTTTCCAAGCTAGCTGGTAAAATCTTTTTGCTGTGCTCTACATTTGTATTTGATTTAAGTCTAGTAAGGTTAATAATCCCTTAAAACTAGATAAATGTTTTCTGAATATTAAATTTAAGGATTTAAAAAAGGCCCAGAAATCTTTTAGGTTTCTAACTGGAAAAAAAAAAAAAAAAGTAAGTTTTATTTTTCCCAGAGAAAGGGAGAGAGGGTAAAAGGGGGAAAGAAAGCATCAATACGTGGTTATCTCTCACAAACCCCCAACAGGAAACCTGCCTGACCCACAACCCAGGCATGTGTCCTGACTGGGAATTGAACTGATGACGTTCTGGTTCACAGGCTGGCACGCAATCCACTGAGCAACACCTGCCAGGGCAGGTTTCTGAATCCTAATTTCAGCCAGATATTATCTGCTTTAAGGATCACTAAATGCCAATACAGGAGAAAATAACCACTATCCAGGAGGCTGACTTAAAATACAGACAACAGTCCAATCTTTGTATACAAGGCCTGTCCGGAAAAAGACCAGCTATTGTTAACATAGGGAAAGTTGTCTGCAGGACATCCAGTAACCTGGAAGCCAAGGAGAGTGAACTAGGATACACATGTGTGAACAGTGATGGCTTCACTATACTAGTGAGCGGGGGTGGTAGACTCCATTGAGTGAGCACATGTACTATGTGGCCACTGCATTCAAAATGACTTAACAAGTAAAGCAAAGAATCTGCATCAAATTTTGCGTAAGCTTGAACATTCTTCTGAGGGACGTATTTGGATGATTCAGAAGGCCACAGCTATGGGCAACTGGTAATTGGCAGCTTTACGATGACAGCATGGCTATTCATGCATCATGTCTTATGCAGTTATTTTTGCAAAACATCAAATCACCCAGGTGACTCGGTGCCCCTACAGCTCAGGTCTGGCACCCTGAGACTTCCACCTTTTCTTTCCCAGAACTAAAATCACCTTTAAAAGGGAAGAGATTTCAGACCATCAATGAGATTCAGGAAAATGGGATAGTTGATGGCGACTGGGAAAACTGTGTGAGGTCCCCAAGGTGCCTACTTTGAAGGGGTCTGGGGCGTCATTGGTCTGTGTACAGTGCTTCTTGTTATCTACTTCAGTAAATGTCTATTATTCCCATTATATGGCTAATACCTTATGGACAGACCTTGTACATTATTTAAACCATATACAATGGTTAATGAAAGGACAAAACAAAAAGGACAAACTTTCAAGTATTATCAAAACTGGTTTTATTTTCAATACAAGATAAATACCATGCTTGTTACTAGTGCAGTTTAAGGCCAACAATGGCCATATAGCAAACTGCTGAACAAATCACCTAAATGCTAAAGAAAGAAAGGACAGAAAGTAAACATTAAACACAAAATTGCAATTACAAACATTTTAATAAAATGGAATGGGCTTTCTAATAGAAGCAAATATGGAAGTGTAGTTCTCACGGACACCAAAAATATGTACTTTTGATTAAATATCACCTTACCTTTTGCACAGAAATCTTATTGTGTGAAGTCACCAAAGTCAATAGCTAAAATTTCAAGACTTTCTTTGGCCTTCTAGTATTAAACAAATTATTTACAAACCGTGATTCAGTAACTCATGGATACTGGAATATGATACAATTTTTTTGTTAAGGGCATTCCATTAAAAATTGTAAAACAACTTTGTAAGGCTGTACAAGGCTGTAAACTACTTTGCTAAATACACCACAGGATGAAGAGGAAGAAGGAATAATAATAGACCTTTTTTTAAGGCTCAAGTCATCAATGTTATAGATGCATTCCTTAGAATACACTATGATTTACCCCAAAGGATCCTTTCCCATTAATACCACCTGAGAACTTCAATTTTCAATGTAAAAAAATAAACATGAATTCACCATTGTATTTTAAAATAACTTACAAAATGCTGAGAAGTGTTACGCAGTAACAATGCGACAAGAATAAACCATCTTCAAAATGAAATGTTTTTTTCTGAATGCAGGGTCTGTCCAAATATGAAATTAATGTAAAACATTTACACTTATACCCTCACATGGAATGGAAAATTCTCCGTAGTATTTACTATCCCCAGACACCATTTCAAGATTTGTGTGATTTCAGTTAAATTCTATTTAATATTTTAAAAGACTCCCATTACAATGTTAATATAGTAGGAAATCTTTTAAAACATTAAAATCTGTTTGTATTTAATCAAATGTATATACATTTCATACAAAAATCAAAGTAGCTGCATACTCAGTGTGAATGCCAATAACCTGAAATTTTAAAGAAACATTGGTTAAGACACACCTAAATCAATCTTAACAAGTATCTGCCTGAATATTTTGAATATTCAGAAAAATTCATATTGCTTCTTTCTAATGCCAAGAAAGAAGAGTGTAAGAACTTCCTCTCAGAAGCCTAGACATTTTAGCAATTTTCTACTTTAACTTACAATGCAACTTTAATCCTGCATCTTCTGATTTCTCTTAATAAAAAATTTCACATTACTAACATAAGAAGTGCTAATGTAAGGCCACATATTAATAAATTTATAATTTTTGGTTGACTATTTCTTTAAAAATTAGTCTAAGGCTTCTAAGAGTCAAGTTGCTAAAAAAAAAAAAACAAAAAACAAACAAACCAGTGTTTAAACTGAAAATTAATGTGGAAAGAAAAAAAAAAAAAGAACACTCACACACATTACTTCAAGAACAGAGAACTAGAATGCTTTGCTACAAAAATCCCACTTAATGTATTTTAGCACAGAAGTGTCCAACACGTACAATGGGTAAGCATGCATTTAAGTACATACAACTGTGGAAACATTTACAAACAGCTATAGGATGCAAATGAACTTAATGGATTGAAATTTAAAAGGCAGGTAGTATCTGTAAAACACCAAGAATTTCAATACTGTACTCTCAGTAAAGAATCAGAACATAAACTTTCTCTTAAAATAACAAGCTAAACCTTAAAACACAAAATTGGAGCCATCTTATGAGATACAGAAAATGCAATGACCTTTCAGGTAATAAAAACCAAAATGTCGAGAGCACATCAACAGAAAGTTTGTAGTAGCATCTCATTATATAAACCAGTATGTGTTTAGTAATTGGCACAGGTAAATACATAAGGAAAAGTCTTTATACCCTTCCAACAATTTTCCCCTTTCACTAGAAAATGTTACACAACACTCATTAAAACCTCCCTGTTTAGGAACTGATCTTAAAAAACTAGTAAAAAACAATGTTTCTCCACAGGAGAATTAAAAATAATACCTTAAGCTACAATCTATAAGTTAGTTGTGAACAGCAAATTGTAGTTAACTGGTTAAGAATATTCTAGGTATAAAGGGGACATTAAATGGACTATGAACACTAGCCACTGCAACTTAGGCCAAATCTTTCTTATGAAAACTGACAAAATAAAGCTTCCAAATTTACACTGGAACATTCTTTCTGTAACATATGTCCTTTAACTAAAAGTAGCACACTTCAATTCAAAATGTTGCTTCAAGAGGCAATGCCATACAGGTGCTGTATCACTCACACATAACTTGACTGGCTGAAAGGAATGTGACTGCATAGCACTAATATATGCTATGGTTTAAAATTAACTTCAAGTTTGTTTTCATAGCCACTATAATTATTACGAAGAAGAAACTGAAAGGTTTTCAGGACACTATTTTTGGTGTGTCTATAAATAAAAGTTTATCTCTTTGGATTGCTTTTATACATTAAAAAAAATATTTTCAAATCACACCAGCCCACAGACAACAGAAGGTGTATAAATAAAACAAGTCTCGCAATTTTCATTTTCACAGCTATACATTCATGTGTTACCAGGTAGAGAAAGACTGAAAAAATTAATCGGTCAAACCAAAGTTATATCTTTCTGACAATACTTAAAAAGAATGGACTAGCAGCAAGCAATTCTAGTACACTCACACCATTTGCAACAAGCCACATAATGAAATCAGCCATGTAGGGAGAGGAGCGACACAGAATGAGCAATTAAAGTGTTCCACTGATAAAAAGTGAAAAAGTAAATGAATTTAATTAGCATAAAATTTCCAGTTTCATTTCAAGTTCAAATGCAGTTTGTTTTATGATTCCATTTAAAAATTGTTCAGAGAAAATTTTGTTATCATGGATATTTACTTACCTTTTAAGCTTACTATCACCTAATTTCCCCTGTAATGTATTTATGTCCATACTTTGCATTAGGACATTACAATGAAAATATAAAAAACTAGTAAAATAACAACCCCCCCCAAAAAAAACTATACAGAAAATAAGAAAATCAATTTTGATACAACTCTCAGATGTTAAAAAAGCAAGTGCATTTTCAACAAAAGATTTTAAAAAGTTGAGAGCAAACAGTTCTGATAAACACCAATGATCCCATGCATAAATACTCACAAAATATTTTCAAATAGAACTGGCAGTATCATGAATAATTTTAAACAGCTAGTTTTGTAAGAATTTGTGTGACAGTGCACAAGACAAAAGTGAAGAACTACAGATACAGATCTCTAGAGGGCTTCTACAGTTGCATGTGACATAATATCGAGAATACCTAAAAATACTTTAAGCATTGTCCTAAAATTTGGCGACACTTGAAAAAAACCAGTGTATTATCAGAAGACTTCTAAAAAAATCAGATCTTAAAAACATTAAAATCAAATTATAATCTGCGTAAAGTTAACTCAAATTTCTGTAGTGATCCAGAATAACCTTCCTATAAAACGGCTAATCAATGTCACTGCCTATGCTAATTTTGCCATTTAAGAACATATGCTAGGCAAGTGCTTATACTTTTAGGCCTATATGCAAGGCAGGTTTAAAAACAACCTTTGATTAAGTTAACTCTAGCACAAACCAACAGACTGCATGAAAATACACAGAATTCCTTAAACTCTGGAGAGAGGGTACACCTATAAGCTCCCATTACACACACAGGAGAATACAACTTGATGTTAACAAACACCACACCCTTCAGAAATCTAGTATAGTAACCAGAAAATAAAACTAAGGCTTTCTTTACTCAAATCTGTCTGCTGCGTAACTATATTTACACTACCCATGGCTTCAAAAATTAACCACGAGCACGATCAATATAAAACCGCAAATAACTGCTGCATCAAATTAGAACTGTCAAAATATTTTTTTCAATGCCAGCAGTTTACAATTAAGCATTTCAGTACGTCTGTGCTATCATTAAGCTGTAGTACTTTAGCAAATAACGTATGAGTCTTGACTGAAATGTTGAAACCACAAAATCGTTTTGACCCCTAAATACATTGCCTGAATTGCTATGTCTGTGAAATTTCATTTTTACAGGTTAACATACCATTCAGCCAAAAATAATAATAATAATAATAAATCACAAGCTAACTAGGTAAAAACAGCTAGAAAAGCAGAATATAGAAATACTACATATCCATGTAATCACCTAGCCTAATATCAAAATCAAGGGCAACAGACACTTAATTAGTATGTTTAATTCACTGAACGCAAGATTAGATTGATGCATATCCAAAATTGCTATTGCAATGCTTTTTTAAAGGACAGTATAAATGTCATAGTAACATTATCTTTAGATATTGCTGAACACAAGACTTTCCCTGAGGTGTAAACATCAAATAACTTGAACAGCTTTACACATCAGCCCCATTAAACAGTTTATTACAACACTACATCTATTGTAATCAAAGTGGTGCTGTTTACAGACATTATCATATGAACATTTTTAACAAGAACAAACTACTATAAAAACAAGCATTTACTTGACATTTTTCCAATTGCTTGCACATTATAATGGCCAAAAAGTATATAACCAGTAATAAAGTTGCAAAAGCTATAACTTTTTAAATCACACAGGTTTTCTTCAAATAAAAACAGTTAAGCAACATAAAAAATAAAAGTAGAGCTACTGGTTACCATTTATGCAGATTTGCTTTATTCAGATCTATTCCTGTTCATTTTATCCATGAATCCTTACAGGTTCAGTTCAATCACAAGAAGCAAACTGCTGGACAAGCGTCATGTTTCCCTCATGAAGACTCTTTTTGTCTTGGAAGGTGTTCCTCTTCCTTCAGCTGTAATGTGTCAAAATTTGTGATGTAGATTTTGCTATTCCCCATAATACACAGAAAAACGCTGGCTTAACTTATACATACACAAGTCGTGCATCTACTTCACTGTTACGTATTCTAACACAAAATAAGAATTAACTGAAACAGTAGCTGCCCTTGTGGTGGAGAAATGCTCTCACAATTTATGTGATAATTAAAACTGAGACATTCTGATTTCATTCTCCTTGGACATTATTGCCTCATAAATTTAATGACTGAAACAGAAATAAAAATATAACAGCTACTGTTTCTGTACGAAAAACATTTATAAGTCATTTTCTAAAGTATGCATACTACAAAAATAAGTGAAAAATGCTTGAATGATTTAATGTGATTATTTTTCACTCAGCCACATACCAATTCTATGTAACACATTGACAATTAACTTTGAACTGAATATTAAACGCATTAAATTAGTTTACAAATTAGTTGTATTTATTTGACAGCATACAGGAACTTCTGCAAATGTTATCAATCAAAAGGTCCTCCATGTTACAATATTTATAAATAAAATTTATAAATATATAGCTCAGTATGGACATTTAAATATAATAACATCCACGTACAAATCTTTAGACATAATACAAATTTAAAACATTTACTTTCACTCTATTCCACCTATATTTAAATGTCTAATGCAATAACATAAACTAACCCAAAGCAAGCTAACTAAAAATCTACAATGGTAAATTTCATTGAAAACCCACATAAAAAAAATACCAATAAACCTGATAAACTAAAATTTCAATAATACATAAATATGCAAACTTCAGGTAGATTCACAAAAAACATTCAATTAACTTGGATGTAAGTGATCGTTGAAATATCGGGTATTTAAATTATAAATTCAAAGAGAGCATTTAATAATAAGATCATGGATGTAGTAAGGGGCCAAAGAGCACAATATTTAGTGGTATTTTGCCATAATTAAGAATTATTTTTGCTCTCCAGTTAAGAGTAATTAACAGTTGAAACTGTAAATTTCATCATTTATGTCCCTTCTACTAGCTGTAAGAATCTTCAGAGCATCAGTACACATATACATAATATTCCCATTACCTAGCAGTAAAGTCTAAACTATGTAACTACAGAGGAAAAACAGTGCTATAATTCTGGACTTTCTCTTTTAAACGGTTTCTATTTGCCTTATTCAAAAAGATACTTAAGCCATTTCTAATGTTACCTGTAACTAACTGTACCCTTATCTTATTGTTGATAAACCTTTTGGTGGAATTATTTCATGAGGAGAAAAAAAATCTAGAAAGGCTGCTTTTATGTTTTTCTTTGAAATGAGCTTTTAAAACTAGCATCACAATATTAAAGAGATAAGGAATATGAAAAAATGGATTACTGAAAAAGTCATAAATCTTACTGCAAAAGAATTCTACACCTCCCTATTATGGGGGATTGAAAGGGTTATAATGGGAAAGATGAGTCATTAAAAGGGAAATTTTACTTAATGTCACAGTGAGCAAAACAAAAATACCCAACCCTTCCATAAAACCTATGGCATACATTGCAGTTTTATATCATTCATCACTCCAATGGAGAATTTTACTACTGTTAATATAGAAAATCCTGTTTATGAAATTACAACACACATCTTTATCCAGGATGAATGCACTCATCTTTTGCATGATTATTCTTTAGAATCAGATCTTTTCTATTAGCAAGTCTCTCATTTTCACCATACAAACATAAAATCTGGGGGATACTCTTCCAGTTTTATTTCTATTTCTAAACACTTTACAGTTATCCATTTGGAAACACAAAATTTACAATCTCGAATGAAAGCAAATTTGAAGGCAATACAACCCATTTCCAATAATCCAATTCCATATTAGTCTTAAATTTCTAGGTAGACATCTACATAAACAAAAATATCAACAAGAAGCTTAAAAGTGACAAATACATCCAATGATTTTGTTTTCAGAATACCATTTGGTCAAATCTTTTCATGTCAAAGCCACACAATTACTTGCTTTATATATTATAAAAGGAAGATTTATGTTAACAGTTGTTAAACAACTAGGTCACAAATGGAACCTGCAGCTAGCTCCTCAGCAAAGTGTGTAAAGTGAGCACTAAATAAAATTTCAATACAGAGAGGCACCTGCATTTTCAGATTAATATGAGGTCAAGTCAATACTAACAGCTCAAATTATGAGTTTTCCATTAGAAAACTATCTGACCAAATTTGTTAGCATCAGTATCTTAAACGCTTGACAAATCCAACCTTCAGGTAAAAGATTCCAATGTATAATTGATATGGCTCTTTTATAGGTTTTCACATAAATAACTGAATTTTAATCATTCTAATATAATTTTAGATGTGCCTTTTTAACTTAGTAAAACAAAGTTCATTTTAATCTCAAAATTTCTCCTTAATGAGAGGAATGGAGATGGGGTGAGCAAAAGAAATGGAAGTATCTTAGTATGTTAAATCTTTTCGAAAATCAAAATTTCTTCCCACACTGACAAGAATGTATTACACAAAATTTTTACTACATATATTTACAAACTTACTACCCAAACATTTATTTTCACCTTTTAACCTTTAAACATAGTACTTACCTCATTTTAACTAAAGCCTTTTATTACAGTATAAAACCTTTACATGATTATTGCTATAGCTAGTTCACTGAGGAATAGAAATAAACCTCACTACAGTTAAGCAAACTCAGCTTTGCACTTAAAATTTTGCAAAATGGACATTTCAAAATAAGCTGTTTATATAATTTATAATTCACTGAGTTTTAAAACATGCTACCCCAGAAAGCATATTGGTAAATTTGGATAGCATGTATGGCAAACTTAGCCCTTAATGGTTATTAGGTTTTTGTTAAACAATTCTAACTAGTCATTCAAAATATTGTTCATTTCAAAGCAATCTAATTTACAAAAACAATGGTAATAAATTTCATGGTGAGAGGTCAAAATGACTCACATCGGTACCAATTTTTCAAAAAGAGGGAACATTAATGTTTGTAAACAACCATATTCTTAAACCACAGTGAGCAAAGACACACTATACATTCATTCCAGGGATTACTTCCTAACCTCTCACACTTAACAATTAAGATAGCTGTGTCGTCAGACAGGTTTTGCAAATACTAAAAGCAAGAAAAATTGGAGCAAAAGAAGTGAGCTACCATATGCAAATGAAACAATTTGGCTATACAGAAAAACACAGGGCTGGACAATACTAAGGAAGATCTCAGATGACCTCAGAGTTGCAGATATCATTTTTAAATCTTATTACCACCAGTATCATTCATCAGATAATGAAGAGAATTTTATTTTCATATAGCCTCAAAGTAACAGTAACTTTTATGAAGACGAAGCATCTTAATATGTAAGAAAAAACTTTCGTTCCTTTTGGTTTTGTTTTTCCCAAATAAATGAAAGCTATAAACAATAAAGAATGCAAAGTGCCCTAAATCTTGTGCAATACCAATCTCTAAGAGCATTTTAATGGTAGAAGTAATCATTCAAAGTGTAATTATTTCATCCATATTCCATACATGATGCTTATATTTTTTTAATCAAAGAAATGGATAATGATTTGAGAATATGTAAAACCACATTTACAGGGAGAGAAAGAGATAATAGTTATTTTGAAAAATAATTTGATTTAAATACTCTTCAGTACACAAAGAGAAACTGAATTGTTAACAGAAATTTACTGAGTAGAGTTGTCCCAAACAAGTAGTAAGTGGAATGCAACCTAAAACAACTCAACTATCAAAATAAAATTATTTCTGTAAGAAGTGTACAATCTTAAAACGCTTCTGTTTTGCTCAGAGTGGTCTGAGAATAGAGGCAGAAATCACAGAATTTGAAGTACAATGTATTTACATACCAAAAATTTACAATACTGCCCATTAAAATATTATCTATTTGAAATTAGATGTTGTATGTTTTTAGGAAAACTAATACATTTTAAAAATGAGAGAATGCAGTTAATATTACCAACAGTTTGAACACACAAAAAAATTAAGATGAAACAGACATTAACAGCTTGCTAATATCATTATTATTTCCAGTTAAATTAAAAACGTGCCCTTTTGGCCATTCATCATTTTAATAGATTACATTATTGTTTTATTTGTATACAGACTGACATCCACTTTAGCTCCCAAGTTACTCTTATTCCATTTAGTCAATTTAAGATTTACATAAAATCTCAAAGGGACTCATATTTAAAAACTTCTGAAAAGGTCAACAGACCTTATTTTTATGGTTATTAAATGTGCAGATGGTTAACTATATTTAATCCAAGTCCCCATCCCTTTATTCATGCCTGCATAAGCAATAATTAAATTTGGTATAGCAAAGGTATAATATTCCAGAATAACAGAATTTTCTGCACTGGAAATGCTCATGTAAAATTTTGCTTGGATGAAGGCACATAATATTACAACTCAATTCTGATTAATGTACAGACAAAACATGGAAATTTTGGTATGGTACAAATCAGTGATTAATAAAAAATGCCAACAATAGTTTGCAAGTTAGGAATTCAGTTAATGTCTGAATCTTAATGAAACTCAAACCGTGATCCAGTTAAATGTACCCATTACTGGAATGTAATGTTAGTTAATTCAAAGACGATGCTAGTTTAAATAGAACCAGTTTAAAAACAAAAACAAAAACAAAAAAACCTCATTAATTAACTCTGGGCACAAACTGGTTCAAAAGCTCCCGATAAGGACTTACAATCTTAAGAGATGACTGAAAACTTAGGCAAGTTTCATTAGTAAGCCTTTGGTAAATACAATCTTGTTGATAACTGAAAGCCTAAATTAAAAATATAACTTGTAGGATGTGAACCTCACTATATGAATGAAATGGCTGATACAGTTTAGCATTCAAGTAAAGTTGGTTACAATTCACCTTAAGCAACTAACAGACACTGACAACTTTTTCATAAGAGGAAATCAGATCTATTCAACCCATGGGGAAAAAAACCTATGTTTAAATTTTAATGTTTGCATTAATGATACAACATTCAATTCTTACTCATATCAGAAACAGCATCAATTTCAATAAGCTTAATTTTTAAAGTGAAAGGTGTATTGCATATTAAATGTTTTTTAAAAATGTTTTGAGATTTATATTAAATACAATATATGGAGGACTTAAAATTAAAATTATTAAATAATCAAAACTCATGCTTGAAATCAAGGATATTTTAAAACTGGCCTTTTCACTTGAAAGATTCCTTAAAACTAAAAATAATGTAATAGCTTACTGTGTACCATAAAAAAAGACTTAAGTATATTTTCTAATTTGTATTATTCAAAAAACCATTTGCTAAAATATATCTACTGTAGTTAAAGAAATTGCTATTCTATCACAAAATTATACACTTGACAGTCTTTGATAGTCCATAACAATTTAAATGCTAACAATTACCATCACTTTATTTTCAGTGTTTTCCCATGATTATGGAAAATAATTGTGTAAAGAGTAACAGTCACCTACAAGGGGTTTGTTTTAACCTACATTTAAATATGCCACCAACATAATAAAGAAAAAAGTATTTGTTTACAGAAGAATAACCTTTGTGTAACATGCACAAATCTTTGTAGTGCCCTCCTCCCACTTTTCACATAAATGCTGTTCACAAATATAAAAATAAAATTACACATGAAAATGAAGTAGAAACATACAACTCCCCCCACTTTATGAAAAATGTACACAAGTTTAAAATACAGAAAAAAAAGACAATGATTATGGTTTATGAATGAAACATCAAAGAAAACTATTTCAAGGTTATTCTAACCTGGGATGTATAATTTGATACAATTTAAAATTCTTAGGTATGAAGTACCCTGAACCCATTTAAATGGCATAAGTTTCATATCTTCTTTGCAAATTAAAGAATACTGTTTCTATTATTTTAAAAACAAGGAAAAATGTCTTTACTAAATAATGTTATTTTTAAAGTAGAAATATTCTTTCAATGTTGAGAAACCATCCTGTATTTTTAAGTTTTAGGGATAAATTGTTAGATCCAGGAGAGAAACTTGAAATTTATTTTTTAAAGTCCAAGCACTTTATTATATATATATATATATATATATATATATATATATATATATATGAAGTAACTCCCTGTATTTTTTAAAATTTTAAAAGTTGACAATGAGTCCTCTTATTTTCTTGCTTTCTTAAGACCCTTAACCTGAAAGCTAAACCTAGACAATGAGTCCTCTTGATTATTCCTTGCTTCCTTAAGACCTTAATAATCTGAAAGCTACAAGTTGTAACTCATCAATACGATATTCAAAGAGGTCAAATTTTTTACCTGTTATTACTTACCTGTTATTTTGTCTCAGATGCTTCCAGAAGATTAAATTCAGAACAAGTAGTTGGACCATTTAAAATGTAGGTATATACTGTATAAACAACAGCCTTAGAGTTATAATTACTGTTAATAATGCACATACTAAACACAGCAGGAACAAGGAATACTCACCTTCTAACGATGACGATACTCCCGCTCTCGGTCACGCTCTCGGTCTCGATCCCGGTCCCGATCCCGGTCCCGGTGTCTCTCTCGTTCTCTACTTCTTTCTCTATAATAATCATCATGTCGATCTCTACTGCGGGATTTATGACGCCGACTCTTTTCTCGTGATCTACTATGGTCCCTCTCTCTCGATCGTTCACGTCTTCTAAAAGAAATTACTGAATTAATGCTCTCCATAATAGCATAGCTTATAAAGGTATTCAGGATTTTCCTGTTTAAAAACACCGAAGGCAAAAAGTTCTTTATACATCCAATTTTAACTTGATATCCTAAACTATCAACAATTTACCAACTCACCTAAAAGTATGAAGTAGAAATTCCATTTTTAAAAATATTCACCCCAAAATTGGGAACCTGTTACACCAGGGTAATACATCATACCATCTGTTATACCTATAACTAGTAGTCTAAAACAGAAATGTTAGTGTTTACTGAATGAAAAACAGAAAGGTGAAGGAGGAAATTTCAAAGAACTTCTGTTTCAAGGGAAAGAACATAGAGAAGGTAGTTTTATAAATTTATGAAATCACTCAGCATAAAATGGAATTTAAATATTAAAAAATTACTACCTATTAACACAGATTACTTAAACCTATATATAAATAGCAATTTCACATTTATAACTAAACAAAATAAGCTACTCCTCTAAGAAACTTTCTAATAACATACTAATGTTTGCTTGGAGAGCTGGGAAGTGTGGTAGGAAGCAGAGAAGAAAACCTAGTAATTTGGACCACTAGTAAAGATTGGGCCACATTATTCACATTGTTACTTAACGAAGAGAAATGTTTCAGGAACCACTTACACACACACACACACACACACACACACACACACACAGGTAATTTAACAAGATATGTTGCCTAAGTACTTTTAGAAATTCTATTCGAAATATGAAATTCACAATAAGGAAGTTAACACTTGCCTAGTTAAAACTTTTATTTTGTATTTTTGTGACGAACAACTATGCTTAGCAAACATCATCAGGTGCTTATTTGGACTTAAACAGTTTAAAAAAGAAAACTGTATAAAAGATATGGTTTTTAGGTCCTGGCTGGTAGCACAGTGGATAAGGCGCTGGCCTATGAACCCAAAGGTCGTAGGTTTGATTCCCCAGCCTAGGCACATAACCAGGTTGCAAGCCAGGTCTCCAGTAAGGTCTGTGGCTGGAGGCAGGTGAAAGGCAACCATACATTGATGTCTCTCTCCCTCTCTCCCTTCCCCTCTTTCTAAAAATAATGAAATAAAATCTTATTAAAAAGAAAAAAAGATACGGTTTTTAGCTATGACTAATTTGTTCAGATACAAAAACCCTTACACTGTGTCAAAAGGTAATTTATAAAGTTGGGGTCTATAGTAACAATAAGTTCTTTTTCTTTAACTTTATGAAGAAGACTCTATCAGCAGATAAAGTGCACAAAAGACAGATCTAGGAGTATCATGTGAAGATTACAGATCTAACTTTCAAAAAATATGTAAAATTTCAAGGTTAGTAGTAATGCTAAAAAATGGAATTTACCTTATTTAAATAACTAAGAATAGGTTATTCATTTATTCACTCCTTTGTTCAAGAAATGTTTATTTAGTGACCACTCTGTATAGTCATTAGAAGTACTGTAGTAAGAGCTACTATGGAAAACAAGTATGGAGGTTCCCCACAAAATTAAGAACAGAGCTACCATATGACCTAGGAATCCCTTTTCTGGGTATCTACTGAAAATAAAAAGAAAAAGAAAAAGAAAAACATTTACTTATAAAGATATATGTACTCTTTAAGTTCACTGCAGCATTACACAAAGTAGCCAAGACATGGAAATAACCAAAGTGTCTGTCCATGGATGACTGGACAAAGATGTGGTTCGTATATACAATGAAATACTACTCAGCTATAAGAAAGAATTGAAATACTGCTATTAGCAACAACATGAACAGATCCTGAGAGCATCATGATATATGCAGTAAGTCAGAAAAGGACAAGAATCCTATGATGTCACTCATACATGGGATATAAAACAAAAAACAATAAAACTCATTAACAGAGAACAGTATAGTGGTTACCAGACAGTAAGGTAGGTGGTAGAATTTTGAACAAGGGCATCAAACATATAGTGATAAAAGGAGACTAGACTTTGGGTGGTGAACATGCAATGTAACATGCAGATGATGTATTATAGAATTGTACACTTTAATATTATATAATGTTATTAACCAATGTCACCACAATAAGGTTAAAAAAGGAAAAAAAACTGTAGTGAATAGTGTAAGGCCCCTTCCATCTTTGAACATGTATAGTGGAAAAATGTGATTTAACACTAAGAATATAGTGAATACTATGAAAGAGATTAACAGAACATGACAAAATATCCTGAGAAAAGATCCCTAACAGAAGTTAAGCTTCAGTTGAGACATGAAGAAGAAACAGTATTGATAGGCCAAGAAAAAAGGGCTCCTAACAGAATGAATGTAAAGGATAAAAAACAGTGAGATGATCAAGTGCTTGAGGTGTCAAGGCAAAGAGAAGGGAGACCCATATAAGTAGAGAATAAGAGGTACACAATGAGAGTGAAAAGATAAGGACTATACACACCATCTGTTTAACAGGCTTATTCTCAGAGTAAATGGAAGTCTTTTAAGCAAATGAACATCTGACATTTGATTTATTTTGAGTTAAAAACAAAACAAAACAAAAAAATAACTCAACTGCCGAGTAAGCAGTAATAAGTACAACCAACGTTGCATTTTAAAGTCTCAAACACTATTTTCCTATCTATAAAAGCAGTTTTAAAATAAGACATGAGACAGGAAAGTTTTACCTTGATCCAGAACCATAAGATTTGGATTCAATTCCATGAAGGCAATCTTGCAAAGAGCTAATAAGAACTTTGCAACGATCATCTGCAGATACTTTGGATTGTTTAATTAGAGAAATTGCCGTTACCAATGTCTCAATAGCACTCCCATAATCACCTGTGAGGAGAGAAAAAGGTGTTTAAGTCAAGTGAATTTTGTTTTCAACATACCACCAGCTTTAGCTGGTGTGGCTCAGTGGATTTGATGCCAACCTGAGAACCTAAGGGTCGCTGATATGATTCTCAGTCAAGGCACAGGCCTGGGTTACAGGCCCTGTCCCCAAATGGCGGCAGCACAGGGGAGGCAGCCACACGCTTATGTTTCTCTCCTTCTCTTTCTCCCTCTCTTCTCCTCTAAAAATAAATAAATAAAATCTTAAAAACACCGAACTACCCTGGCTTGTGGCTCAGTGGATAGGCACTGGCCTGTGAACCCAAAGGTCACTGGTTCAATTCTCAGTCAATGCACATAACCGAGTTGCAAGCCAGGTCTCCTGCCAGGTCCCCAGCTGGAGGCAGGTGAAAGGCAACTATCCTCTGATTTTTTTGTCCCTTTCTTCCTCACTCCCTGCCCTTCTCTCTGAAAATAATGAGTAAAAAGATTTAAAAACACCACACCATCTATAGTAAGACTGATAAAGCATTTTACAAAAACTTTAAGGATCACAGAAAATGTCTTAATTTTTCTTTTTTTTAGTGTGTCACCATTTGGAAAAGGCTTTTATGTACATAAAATTTGCACAATGTTATTAGTATAGCTGTGTAAAGCAGGTTATTATTCAGTAAATATGTTAATAAATGAGCTGTCTTAAGGCCCCTGAGTAATTAAATGTAAGGGTAAGATTTAAACCTACATCTAAAATTTTTTAATTAGTTGTTTTTCCATTATACTGTGACACACAGCTTTCTTCAATACCCTTTTAAATAAAATACAGGTAATAACTTGGAAATATAAAAATAACTACTACATGTAAATGATCATTTTTAATAATATAAATAGAAAGCATTAATACAGGAATAAATATACAAACCAGCACTGGCATCAGACACAGCTCTTGAAATAGCACTGCTTGAGATTGCCCTATTTCTGTTCATGATTTCTTCAAACTCAGCTTCACTCAATGGTGTTCTTGCTGTATCCATTTCCCTATGAAATCAGAATAAACCTTAAATCATACGCAACGGATTTCCTAAGTTAGTATTAATAGCATAAAGCAATTCATACTGGTTGCTTTTGACAAATGCCTTAAAGCTAATGTTTATTTTTCCAGATTGCAGCATGCTATTTTCTCCTACAAAGAAAGCAAATCAAAGCAAAATTATCTTACACCACTATCTTATAGCTGAAATGAAGTAGGAGCTTAGAAATCTGTCTTTCTGTAGTCCAGAAACAATATATTAACATATCTACAATATATTTCAGTCATACAAAAACAGGTATTAAGAAACTGCTTGAACACGAACGAACACACACCACACACACACACACACACACACACACACACACGCACACACACAGAGTTGACTGCAAAAAAATATAGCCTACACAACCAAGTGCAGGAATTTGGTTTCTTTACATTTGGATCCTCTTGGCAGAGGAGAGGGCCCAACTCACAAGTGAAGAATAATAAATGTCTGATAAACAAAATTTCAGGACCGACAATATCTTAGACTATCCTGTTTGTCACTGAATCCGTAGAAGGGTATCTGGAAAACAAAAGGTACTCGCTAAATGTAAATATTTGTTGAAAAAAATGAATGCCAAGATTTTCTAAAGCTGCTTGACAACTTTAAAAATTGCACATGTACAGTACAAGATAAGGAAACCTTTTTGCCATCTTAAATTGCTAGCTAACTTGTTAAGACAAAAGCTGAGGTCACTGAGTTGAGGATGTTCAGTCCAATAAAATGAATAGCTAATCCAATTTTTGCATGCTTTATAAAGTGTTAATTTTACTCCCTCAAAACTTTGTAAATATCCTGACCAAATAATGTTATTCAAAATCCATGTATTATCTCAACTAAATGCTGTGACTTCTGCCCATTGAAAATCAGCTCCCTATCTCAATTAAAAAACTAGTCAATGATACCCCCTCCAATTTTTGAAAAAGTGATACCGGATATGACTCAAATTTTAAGCTATTGAACTAGTCATCCAACCCAATCCTATATACTATAGGTGAACACTTGATAAGTAGTTGGTCACGGGAATTAAAAGTGAATAAAAGAAAATTTACACTATCTTAGCAGTTGTAACATTTACTTCTAAAGAAAATGAAGCATTTTTGGCAGTCACAAAAATGCAACCTTTACAGAGAGGGAACTGTTGATAGACTTTGTTCATAATATCTAGTTTACTGGTGGGTGAGAGGGGCTGTGCAATTGTATGGACTTAGGCAGACACCAAAATCCATTCTGGGAGATTATCAGACAAACTGAAACACAAAGTAGTTTAACAGCGATAGTTTAAGAATACAAAATCAAATGGTAATCTCAAAAGATACTGAAGAAGCAAACATTTCTTGGTTTATAAACGCAGCTTTCCAACCTATGATAATATAGATAATTTTTAAATTAGTTTGGAAAGGGGCTAAGAGATCACTCGGTTCAACAGGGGATTTAACTTCCACAAAGTCTGTGTTTTACAAACCTTTGTCTACCCAAATACCCTTATAAATTAATGTTCCCAATTTAATTAAAAGGTAGTAACATGCCACTCAGGGCTCCTACTCAGCATGAGTTAATCTGCAGCACTACTTATCAAACAAATTCATATAATTCCTAAAACAATGAAGAAACTTCAGTGTTCTAGTTTAGGGACATCAATTAGTAAATGAGATTCAGATTTTAAAATCTCAAAAGTACCTTAAAGATTCCATTTGCTTGTTTAAATTATTTTATTTTCTGCAGTTATGATGACCCTTAATCTTTATTGATTCAAGATAATCTTCAAAATAATAAATTATCTTTTTTAACTCTTTTTAACTTAAAAAAATGAAGAAAATGGAAGAAAATGAATCCATGGGGTTTATGGCTTGCCCTAAATCACATGGCTATGTATGTGGCAGAGCTGGATTATTCCCTATCCTGTCCCATGTTTTTCTCCTTATCATTCTGCCCCTACGAGTAAAACTAAATACCTGGAGAAAGGCCGTAATTTTTTTTTAAACCTCAGTGATGGAGCCTAAAATATCTTCTACCAAAAACACAAAGTCTACACATTCTAAGATATATACTAACTTACCTTCCAGGAGGCCCATAGTCACCCCTATCATATGGCGGAGGTCGGCCATAAGGATCTGTTGGGGGTGGACCCCGGCTATCTGATGTAGGCATGCCGCTGTTAGTTGGTGGAGGAAAGAAAGCCGGGTTCACATGTGGAGCTGGCGGTGGGGCACCTGGAGGTGGTCCAGGAAGATGCGGAGGAGGAGCAAGCGTAAGGGGTGGCCCAAGAGGACCAGGTGGGCGAGGTGGAAAGGGGCCTGGAGGTGGAGGTGGTCCCTGTTGTGGTGGTGGTGGACCAGGAGGAGGGCCATAGCCTGGAACTGGAGGTGGAGGACCAGGAGGAAGTGGACCCAGTGGAGGCTGCCCAAAAGGTTGTCCAGGAAAAAGAACTGGTGGTGGAGGACGATCTCCTCGATTAGGAGGACCAGCTAAAGGAGGAGGCAGAACCTGACCAGGAGGTGGAGGACCTGGTGGACCAGGTGGGCCTGGAGGGCCTAAGGGTGGACGTGGTGGAGTCTGTCCAGCTACAGAATAAAGTGGAGAGAGGGAAAGGGATAAGGGGAGAAAGAAAGAGGGGGAGAGAGGGAAGTGGGGGGTTAGGGAGGAGGTAGGGGAAGGGGGGGGAGAGAGCGAGAGAGCGAGAGAGCGAGAGAGAGAGAGAGAGAGAGAGAGAGAAACACTTCAATAAGGTATTTTAACCTTTATGCCAAGGTTATACTTTTAAAGTGTAACTCATAGACCAAGATGCTTTCTGAAACTTTAAATAAAACCCATGTGGTAAATGCTACACTAACATTTCCAAAAGTGAAATACATCCTTACAAATTTAACTTTTTAACATATGCTTAAGAAAAATTATTGAAACAAAAACTTTACAAATGACAATAATGCTTAAAGATAAGTCTCCTCAGCATACACACATTTCTTAATGGTGAAATCACCCACCTTATATTCTACTCTGATGCCAAGCTAGAAAGTGAAACAAGGAAAAATGGTCTTGAAAGAATTTTTTAAGAGGTAAGAAAATAAGACGGATGTAAATATTCTATATATAAGTCAAGCAAGTTTGGAGAAAAATAAAGACCTTTTAGGCCAAAAATGGGTATTTCCTCTATGCTGTGCCCCATATGCCATGGAATCCTAGTTTCCAGGAACAAAGGCCGAGTTCCTTTAACAAGATGCTTGATCAAATTTCCTGGATTCCAAAAATAGCATAACAAGGAGAGTAAGACACATTAATAATGCATTATTTGAAAAGATAGAAAAGGAAAAGAGGTATTAGATAGACACATTTTATCCATGGTAATTTAAGAAAATTTTTACCTGGAAAAGGTGGGGGTGGCCCTCCTGGTCCTGCTGGCCCAGGAAATCTGTCCCCACCGGGAACAGCCCCTGGAAAACGGCCCCGTCCTCTACCACCTTGTGGAAATGTTGCACGTGAACTGCCTCCTGGAGGACCAGCTTTACCTTCCCCAGACATTTGTCCTGATTGTGTAGCTGCAAATATCCAAATACTCATAAATAGCATTTATTAAAATAGTTCTCTGAAATGTAACCACTGTTATTAGAAACCACCTTTTTTCAAAGTTCATTTATATTATACACTAACTTGCAGATGCCTTGGGCCTATCCAAACTACTTCAGAAGTACTGGTTAGAAAAACATTGACATCCGTTCCTTTGAAGTCTCAAATATCCAGGCATAAATGTACTTCCTATGAATAAGTATGAGTTACTTTCAAAATACAGTACTCTGCAGCAGCCAAGACCAAAAATCTCCAATAGAAACCTGAAGTTCATTAAACATAAATTATTTAAATTTTGCAACATATTCTTCAGTTAAGCCTTAAGTGCCACTTGAATTTCTGTTAATTACACGATCATTCATATTATCTCTTTAAGTGATAACATTCATAAGTGGGTACTGGCAAATCTTTTCTATATTCACTTTACCAAGTGGTGAAAGGTCTTGGTGCCAAGCAGAGATCAACGAATATTTTCTGGTTATCAGTGGGTTCTCCACCACCATAACACACATCCACATTAAGATTGCTTCAATCTAAGGATTAGAATGTAGTTTCTTCCTTTCTCTAGGATGGGAATGACAGGACAAACATGGCAGGGCTACAGAACTTGCACACTGTTGGATAGTATTGGGTTTGTGACACCTAGAGAAAAATGGGAGTAGGTTTCCAGTACATAGGACCACAGTCATATCCAATAATTAAAACAAATTAAAAGCCTAACTTTCAAAGGTGGTTCTTCAACAAACTACGTATTAAGATGACTTTTCTAATATAATAGCTAATAAATGCTAGCAACCTTGATTAAAATACACCTCTTTTAATAAAAGCCTCAGAGGAACTGCTTACTTTTCCTGGACTGCATTTCAAATTGACTCAGGAACTGTTTATTGCACGGAGTTACAACAGGATTCTGACCATGAAGTTCTCTTTTAGGCAACAGATCCATTAACTTTTTTGAGGATGCTTCAGATCCAACACCAACAAGGGCAAACCTAAAAGATGTTTAAAGGGATGAGGCAGAAAGTGTGGAGGGATTAATAATGTTACTATTATTAAAAAGGAAACAGCCTGAATTTAATTTTATCTAATAAAATATTTCTTAAATTAGAAGTGTACAAGTTCACATCTTCATTTTTTAACTTTTTAAATAACATACAATTCACTCATTTAAAGTAGTGTTTAGTAGTAAAGAGTTTTACAACTATCACCACAATCAATTTTAAATATTTTATCACCCGTAAATGAAACCTCATACGCATCAGCTGTCACTCCCATTTCCTCCAATCCCCCAACTCTAGGCAATCACAAATTCACTTACTGTCTCTGGATTTGCCTATTTTGGCCATTTTCTATAAACAGAATCATACACTATGCAGTCCTTTGTAACTGGCTTCTTTCACTTAGCATAATGTTTTCAAAGTTTAATCATGTTCATGTATCTGTACTTAATATATATATATTTTAAATTTTATTGTTGTTGTATTACATTCATCCCTTTTGCTCCCCTCTGTCCCCCTCCCCACCCACCCATTCCCCCCAAAGTCAATCCCACCTGTTGTCCATGTCTGTGGTTCCTTTATACTAGGTTCTTGTCCAAACTGCTCCCCTTCCTTGCCTCTGTCTCCCACCTCCCCCCAACCCCTTTCCCCCTGACCACTGAAGGCCTATTCCTTATATTCATATACTTGGTTCTGTTTTGCTTGCTGTTGTACTTAATATATTTTTATGGCAGAGTAATACTCAATTCCACTCACTGATGGGTATTTATTTTCACTTCCAGGTTATTATGGATAATGCCATTATGAAAAGATGCTCAACATCATTAACCATCAGGGAAATGTAAATTGAAATCACACAGAGATACCATTTCATGTCCACTAGAGCAGTTTTAATAAAAAAGACAATTAACAAGTGTTAGTGAGGAGAATCAGGAACCTGAATACACTGCTAATAGGAATGTAATATGGCACAGCCACCGTGACAATCTAGCAATTCCTCAAAGTTAAAGATAGTTAACACATAATCCAGTAATTCCACTCCTGAGTACATGTGTATGTGTGTGTGTGTGTGTGTGTGTATCTCCAACAGAATTGAAAAAATATATATTCATACAAAGCTGATACATGAATATTCATTCATAAGGGCACTATTCATAATAGCAAAAGCTGTAACACCCTGATGTCCATCAAATAATGGGTGAAATTTAAAAAAAAAGAAAGTATAGCCCTGGCTGGTGTGGCTCAGTTGAATGAGTGCTGGGCCTGTGAACAAAAGGGTCACCACGTTGATTTCCAGTCAGAGCACAGGCCTAGGTTGTGAGGCAGGTCCCTCACTGGGGATGCTCAAAAGGCAACTAACTAGGAGATGTATCTCTCATACAGCAGTGTTTCTCTCCCTCTCTTTCCCTCTCCCTTCCCTTTCCCCCTAATAAAGAAAATCTTCAAAATAAAAATAACAATGGGAAAGTATTCATGCAATGTAATATGTGGCCATAAAAATAATTAAGTACTGATACATGTTAACAACATGGATGAACCTTGAAAACATCATGGAAGTAAAAGAAGGGACCACTTATATGATTTTATTTATTTGTTTATTTATTTCAGAGGGGGGGGGGGAAGGCAGAGAGGCAGAGAGGGAGAGAAACATCAATGTATGGTTGCCTTTCATCTGCCTCCAGCTAAGGATCTGGCCTGCAACCTGGCTATGTGCCCTGGCTGGGGAATCGAACCAGCAACCTTTGGGTTCACAGGCTGGCGCCTTATCCACTGTGCTACCAGCCAGGGCTATGATTCTATTTTATATGGGATGTTCAGAATAACCAAATCCTTAGAGACAGGTTGCTAATGAGATTCTTTAGGGTGTGATGAAATGTTCTGGAATGAGACAGTGACAATGGTTGAACAACTCTGTAAATATACTAGACTAGAACACATTAAAATATATAGCACAATTAAGAAAAATTATTTGAAACCAAAATTACCCATTTTGCACAGCTATAGAACATTTTAGATTATTATCAGAAGGGCTCTTAGAAGCTTAGAACCTTTTCTCCCTAATGTTCAAAACGGTCATTAACTAGATCCCTTATTCTGGTCAACAAAAAAATTTTCCTGTTTGAGTCAAGATTAAATTTATAAATAATCTGACAAATTCATTAACAAATATTTATTGAGCAATACCAACATCTCCTACATGTCAGGCAACGTTCTAGGGCTAGGAATACAACAGTGATACAAAAGTGAACAAAGCAAAATCCCTACTTTCCTGCAGCTTATAATGTAATGGCAGACAGGACAGTAAACAAGTAAAACTACACTAGTGTAAAAAAAAACAAAAACAAACAAACGAAGACATGGTAATGGGAACAGAAGGTGCTATTTTGTATGAGGTGGTCAGGAAGGGAACTTTTAAACACAGTCCTGAACAAAGTGAGATCCATGTGTATATTTGGGGGAAAAGTAAACCAAAAGAGAACACACCTAGTGTAAATGTTCTAAGTAGGAATGTGTTCGAGGAACAACAAAGAGAAACAGCATAAGGCAGCAAAGAATGGTAGGAGATAATGTCAGAGATAGAGAGGAAATGGATCATAGTGCCCATAGGCCACAGTAAAAATTTTGGCTTTTACTCTAAGTGAGATAAGAAACCATTAGAAGATTCTGAGTAGACAAATATTGATGTCACTTTTCCCCAACTTCTATGTGTAGTATAAACTGTGGGAGATTAGGCTGAAAGCAGGAACAAGTAGCTAGTAAAAATGTTCAGGAGATAGTTTTATATAAAATGATACCTGATGTAACAGTCATAATAGGCAAATTGGAAACAACTCAAATAAAAATAAGAATGGTAAAATACAGTAGCATGAAAGGTATGACAAAAAGAATTAAGACATGAAAATGTTTATTTATTAAATACTTGTTTTACTACTTGTATCAAACACATTATATAACATGGTGAATTGAAATCCTGGGATTTTTTACAATAAAAATATGAAGAAGCACAATGAAGAAACCTGAAAGTGTATTGACTATGGATGGTGAGATTCCAACTTTAAATTTTTTTTACCTTTGAATATCTATGTTTTATAATGTTCCTATAATGGCCCTATCTCATCTGTATAGTTTAATAGTTTAGAAAATTAAAGCAAAACATCCATGTTAATTATTCTCCAGTTGCCCATCTTCCCCCACCCTTTAATCACAGGAATAGTAACACTTCTTCAAACTGTCATCTCAATAATTGTTTCAACCATTGGTAGAGAAAACAGAGGAGAATTAAAGAATAGACATAAGCTGTCCACTTTCAGCTCCAGTAGTTTTAGTGCACTTAATCACAGGACAGATGAATTGAATACAAACCTTTGCCCAAGAGCCTCCTGCCAATGTGGATTAATAAAGCATTCCACATACATTAATAGTTAGCATCAGCTTTAAGAAAACTTACCCCCAAAACTGTAATACAAGCTACTAACTTATATCAGGAAAAAAAAAAATCTTACCCCTTTGATTGGCCATTTGCCCGATTTTCAAAAAATTTAATCTCCAAAATATCATTTACTCCCAAAGAATGAACTGCTTCAGTTAAGTCTTCATCTGTTGTCCACTGCAAGACATTTCCCCCTCATTAAGCATCAAAATATATCCAAGATTTCTGTTGCTTCAATGTAACTTTTAAGAGTAAACTCAGAATGGAGAAAAAATTAATGTTCAGTGTAACTAAGTGTAGTTACTGCAAATCAGTCTCCAATTTTTAAACAGCACATAAGTATCTGAGAACAAAATTTAATTCCTTGACAATTTTCACAAATTAGAAGAAACCCTTAGATGTTTTTTTTTATACTTAGTAAGTTTCTAGTGTCTTCCAACTTTAAACTGCAAAGATTTTACCTTTTCAATAAAACCAATCTCCCTTATCACTCCCTCTTCTTAAACGGACTTTGTTTGGGCAATAAATTCCATTAAAAGAAGAATATATATATATATATATATATATATATATATAAAATATTATATTATTCATATATATATATGAATAATAGAAAAAAAACTAGCATGTATTGAGCACCAATCATGTATTTTTATATCAGATATTTAACTCTTAAGACAATCTTGCAAATCCTATTAATCCCATGTCAAATATGCAATAAAAAGGTTCAAGAACTTGTCTAACACCACACACTAATAAATGGAGGAACTAAGATTCAAAGTTTTACTTTACAACCATTCTACAATGCTACTGTTTCTAATATGATAAAATTGCTCAGCGTGGGTGGTAGAAGATCCCTCAATTAGTTTTTTAAAAATGTTAACATTTTATACTACTAAGAAAAGTGGAAGGGGGACAATTTTTTAAGTTTTATTTATTAAATTTATTGGGGTACCACTGGTTAATGCAATTATATAGGTTTCAAGTGTATAGTTCTATAATACATCATCTGTATATTGCAGTAATTTTCAACCTTTCTCATCTCATGATACACATAAACTAATTACTAAAATTTTGTGGCACACCTAAAAATATTTTTGCTAATGTGACCAAAGTAGGTATAATGTTGATTCATTCATGCCAGATGGCTACTATTGTTTTGGCTGTTGTCTTTTTTTTTTTAACTTGACTGTCTGAAAAAGAGGTCAGTGTCCCTGACTACACAGCCAGGTATTTCATGTTACAATTCTTACAGTACTCGTGTTCAAAATAGCTGGTGTAGGCCCTAGCCAGGTAGCTCAGTTGGCTTGAGGATCATCAGACACACCAAGGATGCGGGTTCAATTCCCAGTCAGTGAACATATGACAATAATCAACCAATGGGTGCACAAGTAAGTGTAACAACAAAAACCAATGTTTCTCTCTCCTCCTACGTCCTCTTTTTCTCAATTTTTAAAAAATCACTGGTACAGTGCACTGTGTGTTCACCACCCAAAGTTAAGTCTTCTGAGCCAAGATGTTTTGAATTCTAGACAATATTTAAACCTTCCAATATATGTAATACTGGAAATTTCTAAGTAGATGTAAAAATTCTATAGGATTGCTTTAGTATTTAAAATTTAATGCTAATAAAATCATCAACAGTTGCATTAAACAACCAGTTAATGAAACTTGCAACCACTAATCTTGTAGTCTCATAAACTCAAATTAAGGTAGCAAATACATCAGTATTGCCATAAATCAGATTTCAAATTTAAGAGCAGAAATTAAACTCAAAAAGTCTGTAATAGGAATTGTGTCTCTCTCCTACAGTTCTGAATCCTGGTTTGGGACCTTATGTATTTTTTGTCCGTAAGTTGAGATAGCGGAAATCTAGCAGCAGGTAAAAAGAATAACATGTGAAGATAAAATAGTTATAGTTCAACTTTATTTCATTGGAATCTCTACCAAAATAAGTTGAATGACTAGAAAATTCAAAACCAGAAGATCTGGAATTCATGTTTTAAAAGTACTTTTATTTCTCTCCTGATTGTATAAAGCAAACATATAAAATAACCAATCTAGTAACTTGTAATTCTAATTTTATAAAACTCAAGGAAAACACTAATTACTCAAGTGGTTCAAAACTCAGCTGCCAATATCTAATTCATACGGTAAACTTACTTACCCATGTTAGATTTCCAATGTACAATGCAATTCTCTTTCCAGTATATGTATAGACAACATTTGGCGCTGCTCCTTTACCCACATCATCTCCAACAGTCGGTGGAAGAGTATCCATGTAATCCCGATCTTCTGGGGCATCTCCATTATTTGCAGATGGAGAGATGACATCGTCATACAAATCTATCTGATCGTGCCCACCATATTCAGCTTCCTGAGATAAGAAATAATGCTCTAAATTATGTAATAGACTATTATGCTAAAGAGATTGGAATACAAATTCACTCAACTAAAAATTTAAAAAATTTCATTCAACTATTTATTTTTAAAATCTGGTAGAAGATCGGCCCTGGCTGGTGGCACAGCAGATAAGGTGCCAGCCTGTGAAATCAGAGGTTACTGGTTCGATTCCCAGCCAGGGCACACATAACCAGGTTGCAAGTGAGGTCTCTAGCCAGGTCCGTGGCTGGAGGCAGGTGAAAGGCAACCATACATTGTAAATAAATAAATAAATAAATAAATAAATAAATAAAATCTTGTAGAAGATCAAAGAAGGCCCAAAGATATGAGCAAAAATCTCACTTTATGCCACATACGCATTCTTGAACAATGGCTATAAAGTAAATGCCTACACAATAAACCTATACAATAAATCCCATTTTCTATTTATTATGACATAGAAAATAATGTTCCTCTGGGAAAAGAATAACACAGAAACAAAATAATGTAACAGTGTAAAATCTTTTCTTGGAAATTACTCTTAAAGCAAAAGTAGTAATACACAAGTTAATACAAATAGATGAGCTTTTAAAAAACTGACACAAAAATCAAAGCCATTACAAATCTTTAATATATTAACTGCAGGAAAACACAACTACTATTTTCTATGATATTCAGGATCTTGTTTTCTCTCACTGTGAAGTCTGTTAATTAAAAAAAAAATTAATTAGAAAAGCCTAGTGAGCTAAGCCACAGGGAATGATGAAATGTGGGTATATAAATAATTCCAAATGTCATAACACATAAAACAAGGAAAAGAGGAAAAATAAATTAAAAAGTAAGTAAAACTATACAAATTATTGCCTAGCGATAGTTTTATTATTCTCATTCAACAACCAGTTAATGCTTACCTGACTTCTTAGTTATCTAGTCAATTTGCAACAGAAAAAATGAAGGAGGATATAGTAAAGCTTTGCAACTGTCACCAGCAGAATTAAAGCAATGCTAGTGGATGGCACTTACATGCTTAAATAAGCAAACAGAGGAAAACAAGAAAGATATGTGAAAAAGAGAAAAATGAAAATGTAGGGTTCAATTTGTAAATAAGCCCCCCTCCCCACCCCAATGAAACACAGGTATTGGCAGAACACTCAATACAACTTAAAATTATCTTTGGTAACCATTACTGGAGCACAGGCATAACTCCCTACCTCAGAGAAAAACCTATTTTCATCTTTCTTCTTTTCCATCACTAAGTACCTATTTTTACCTCACCCTATATTTGAGATAATAAGGAGGCAATCAGTTACAAAGCAACAAACTCAAAGAGTCCAGACTTATCCTTTTCCCTCAATACAATTTATTATTAAAGAGGAACTGTTATACAAATGGCACATTAAGGGAGTCAATAGTTTAAGGGACTATTTATTACATGCATAGACAATGACCTAGAGACAACATTCATAATATGACTGTAAATAGATTAACAAAATATTGTTATTATAGGCCTATAGGAACATAGCTATTGCTTTGTTATTCGGAGGAAAACCAGAGTAAAAATTTTTTTACAGAGAGGGGGGAAAAAACCCAGAAGGAGAAATATCATTTGTATACATAACCAAATTTGTAAAGTCATCTTTGGGTAATCTTCTGTGTAACAAAGTCAACCAATTTACTAATTATACAACAGAATCTTTTTTTTTTTTTTTTTTAGGGGGCCATTCATTTATTCATTCAACAAATACAGCATACAATGCCTTTTTTATTTTGTTTTTTCTTAAGATTTTATTTTTTATTTCCAGAGAGAGGGGAAAAGGGAGAGGCAGAGAGGGAGAGAAACATCAACGTGCGGTTGCTTTTCACCTGCCTCCAGCTACGGACCTGGCTGGAGATCTGGCTTGCAACCTGGTTATATGTCCTGGCTAGGGAATCGAACCAGCGACCTTTGGGTTCGCAGGTTGGCACCTATCCACTGTACCACCAGCCAGGGCTATACAACAGAATCTTAACCTAACAATTTTGTTATTAAGAATGTAAGACTTTTGCCCTGGCTGGTAGCACAGTGGGTAAGGCACCAGCCTGCGAACCCAAAGGTCACAGGTTCGATTCCCCAGCCAGGGCACATAACAAGGTTGCAAACCAGGTCTCCAGTCGTATCTGTGGCTGGAGTCAGGTGAACCATACATTGATGTCTCTCTCCTTCTCTGCCTCTCTCCCTTCCCCTCTTTCTAGAAATAATGAAATAAAAAAAAAAAAATCTTTAAAAAGAATGTAAGACATTTAATGAGGGGTCCAAAATTTCAAGTTAAACCAGAGAAAAGCCATCATCAGCAATGGACAGAAACTAAGACCAGCAAGTCACTAAATAATGCCATAATTTTGTTTGTATAGTAAATACCAAAACAATCTTCAGAACTGAGGTTTGTTAAACAAAGTAACATGCCCAAATTGCACGATAGGAAAAATTAGAAAAAAGGAGGTTACCTTTGTTAGGAAATTTCATGGTTGCAACAGTGGTTCCACAAACTTGAAATACTGAAAAGCTTCAGTATTTCAGGGATAGTGGGCATTTTAAACTCTTGCAATCTGATTCTGCACCTCAAAATCAATTATTACCATTATTATACAAAAGGAGTTATATTTCCTTAGCAGAAGCTATAATCACAAATACATGGTCTGAGGTAGAATAAAAAAGAAGGGTTATTGATAACAGGCCTAAAATAAAAGTGTATGTACACTTTCATCAAACATGTTAACACACTGAGCTTTGATTGGTTGTAAATCTAGGAAAATGTTTACATAAGTAGACAGTAACTTACAAGCATAACTGCAGCTACACTAAACCAGTCAATCACAAACACTATTTTTGTCTATCCACCAATTCCTATGTTGACACCAACCAATTTCCAAAATTGATATACTACCACCGATATTGACAATCAGCCACTTTGGTGGTTGGACTGCTACCAAATGGTTGAAGTATGATGCTAACTGATACCATGATCCTGGGGTTTGATCTCTAGGTGGACTAGTTAGTGTGGTTTTGTTCCAAAGACAAAGCCTATACTTCTAGCCCAATGTTAAGCACTTGGATGTGGTAAAAAAAAAAAAAAAAAATTAATCTAAATATATCTTCCACCATTACTAAAAATTCAATTTAAAGCACATACTCTTTTTGTAGTACCGGTAATCTTCCTTTCCATCTTCAGCATCCCACCTATTCTCCACAGTAAAAATAAATAAGATACAGCCCATGCTTATGTGGCTCAACAGACCTAGTGCCAGTTTGCAAACGGAAGGTTGCCACCTCAATTCCCAGTCAGAGCACATGCCTTGGCTGTGGGCCAGGTCCCCACTTGGGGGCACGTGAGAGGCAACGGACAGAAGTATTTCTCAAACATTGATGTTTCTCTGTTTCTCCTTCCCTTCACCTCTCTCCAAAAATACATTCTTAAAAAAAAAAAAAAATAAATACAGAGCATATCCTTTTTGTTCCCACTTTAAAAAGAGGAGAAACATACATGTTCTACGCAAAATGTGTAACATATATAATGTTCTATAAGTCTACCGGACAAACAAGAAATGGCTTCTACTTTGTCAAACAGAAATGGTCAACAATGCTAGCTTCTACTATGTAAAGTATTTTCAATTACTATTTTAGAAAATTTTAATGGCATTCGAAAACAAGACAATATTAACATTACTCCTTTAATTATTTCAGATACCAAATGCTGCCCAATCTTAACTACCTACTTTTCATATTAGCTAATCACCACAGAGCTGTACATTAGATATAACTTCCAATAATTAACAACT
The DNA here is from genome assembly GCA_004026585.1 of Noctilio leporinus. Lineage (NCBI taxonomy): Eukaryota > Metazoa > Chordata > Mammalia > Chiroptera > Noctilionidae > Noctilio > Noctilio leporinus. The sequence continues at coordinate 103,225 of PVIW01003121.1, read as the reverse complement.
CTTAGGATTTGTTTTAAAAATCTATTATTTTATTGTCATTTCCTACATTCTAAATAACTACAATCATTCTAAAGGCTAGGGATCCTCTCAAGATTTTACACTTCAAGACATGATATACAGGAAGCTGTTGCCAGTCAGATAAAACACTTAAAAGCCCATGCTGGTGTGGCTCAGTTGATAGGCGCTGGCCTGCATACCCCAAGGTCACTGGTTCGATTCCCCAGCCGGGGCACATAACCAGGTTACAGGCCAGGTCTCCAGCCAGGTCCTAGCTGGAGACAGGTGAAAGGCAACCATACATTGATGCTTTTCTCCCTTTCTTCCTTCCTCCCTGCCCTTCTCTCTGAAAATAATAAATAAAATCATTAAAAAAAAATTTAAAACAAAAAACAGTAAAAACATGGATATAGTAAAATAACCAAAATTCTGTCAGTTCCTCTTTAAAGCAATTTCTCAACCATTTTTTTTTTCATTATCACCAACCCTCTCCTCCAAAAGAGTTATTTTTAGACATATTTTGCCTAATCACAGATATATTGTACACTGAATACCATTATTGGAATGGCCATGGAATAGCTGTATTATACATTTCTTTTTCCTGACAGGCCCTGACACTGCTTTTACTCTTAAAACTGTAGTAATATCATTCTTGCATTATATGATACTACCAGTAAGGCCACTTACTTCAAAACTCCACAAATAAAAAAGAATTTAATAGTCATCTCCATTTAGAGAAACATAAGCAGGAGAAAGTCACATTTCTGTATTTACGAATGTATTCTCCTTCAATAAAGAAAAATACTACCACACAAAATCCAGTATTAGATAATGCAATTTAATCTATATTAGATTAAATAAATATATATATATATATTTAAATATACTTTATTTTTTGCCTTAGCAGGGTAGCTCAATTGGGTAGAACACCATCCCAATAAGCCAAGGTTGCAGGTTAGCTCTCTGGTCAGGACACATACAAGAAGCAATTAATGAATGCGTAAGTATAACAGCAAATCAATGTTTCTGTTTCTCTCTCAAAAATTAATAAAGAAAAATTTTAAAAATAAAATACATCATTTTCTGATATTGTCTAATAATGAGTATATACTAAAATTAGTCTGTAACCCCTGTAAAAAGCTCAACTGATAGAAAGGAAGCCACATAAACCACAAAATAGACAATTTATAAGCAGCTAAATGGATCACTCATAAATAATAAAATTGAGGCCTGACCAGTGTGACTCAGTAAGCTGGGTGTTGTCTCACAAAAGAAGAGGTTTTTGGTTTAATTCCCAGTCAGGACACATGCCTGGGCTGTGGGTTCAATTACAAGAGGCAACATTGATGTTTCTTTATCACATCAATGTTTCTCTCCCTCTCATTCCCACTCTCAAAATAAATAAAATCTTTATATAAAAATAATCATAGGGTGAGAATAGTTCTCACTCTCCTAAACATTTCTACCCAAATTTCTGAATCAATCTCTGACTACCTCATTCTCAACCTTAACATCTGTATCTTAAGAGTATTCTATTAAATACAAATTTTTCAGGAATAAGGTTTCATTGATATCTGTCTGATAAGCTCATTTCTCTATAGTGGCTAGACAACTGGCGAGAGTAAAAACATAATCATTAAATATAAAGTAGAATGAGTGGGATTGACTTTGGGGGGAAGTGGGTGGGTGGGGAAGGGGGCAGAGGGAAGGGAAAAGGGGATGAATGTAATAAGACAACAATAAAATTAAATTAAAAGAAAAAAATTTTTAATAAATAAAATAGAATGACTTTTGAAATGAAGGAATGGTGACTAGGAGGCTGTCTGTGTCCATTAACTTCAAGAGAAATTTCTCCTGGCCACTACCAATTTAAGAATTTCACTTTAAAGTTGGGTGGTCAGATTGCTAAAACAGCACTGTTATCAATGACCTATTGTCAGATCAGTAACTAAATTCTACATTAAGAGCTTCTGATCCCCAAATAAGTAAAACGCTATTTCAATGAACACAGCATCAGTTTTTGTTGATCTTCCCCTTTGCTGCCAACAAAAATTCTACCAGTAAAGATATATGTAAAGGAATGGGTTCTACAATACACAACCTGTCAAGAGTATTAAAATTTTGTATATGCCTCTCATCCACACTACAGTGCACTCTATCTAAACTTCCTATCCCTCTTTGTTGGCATGTAATAGGAACTCACAAAATGTTTTGAACAAGTGATTTTTAATATTTTTTATTGAGTTTAGTAAAAAATAAAGTCTATAATTATTAAAGGAGGCTAGTATCACTGTATTTGAGTACAAATTCTAGTTCAAATTGAACTGACACACATACTAAAGGCTAAAACAAAACCGATGTCTTCTCACCTCCAAACTCAAGTTATTTCAGAGATTTGGAAGTAGTTTAAAAATTCTCCTTCCACTGGGACAACTGTTCTCGATATGGTTACATCTGAAGACCTTCAATTTAAGAACTAAAGAGTTTGCATAAAGAATAGCCCAGTCCCTTGTGCCCTTTTCTTTCTTTCAACTTTGTTCCCCATTCTTAAATTCTTCTGGTAAAGAAAGGGACTCTATTATAGTTTAACTTATTCTTACATTTCCAAATTGAAGGTTTTTTTTTTTTTAAAGACAGTTCAATGTCTCACACTTTTTGAAATAAACTTATACTGTGCTCCCCCACCCCACAGCCTCATAAAAGGATGACTATTTAAAATAGAAGAGGCCCTGGCTCGATAGCTCAGTTGGTTAGAGCATGGTTCCAACACACCAAGGTTGCAGGTTGGATCTTGGGTCAGGACACATACTAGAATCAACCAATGAACACAGAAATGGACAAATAGATGTTTTCTTCCTTTCTTCCCCTCTCTAAAATCAGTAAGTAAAATTTTAAAAATAAATAAAATGGAAATAGGAAATACATAGACCACAAAGAACTTCAAAGTACACAAATTCAATGAAAACTGCTGCTCACATTAAAGAACAAAGATTTGTAAAAATGTTTAAAGCAGTTTAGAAGCAAAATTAAATCAAGACCTGGTTACAGTTAGTAAAACATTTTACTCAGTAAATAAATCAGTAGTAATTTTGTAGTTGCCACTAACTGTGAAAAAAATTTCAGGAAAAATTATCAATAATGCTCATTTTAAAAAACAGGATGAACCCTAGCAGGGGAACTCAGTTAAGAGTGTCCTCCAAATACAATAGGCTACAGGCTCAAGTCCCCAGTCAAGAAGCATACAAGAGTCAAGCAATGAATGCATGACCTAAGTGGAACAAAAACACCCCTGGCTCACTCACTCACTCACTCACTCTCTCTCAAAATCAATCAATAAATAAAAACCTTGATGAACCTTGAAAATCAACTATCCTTTTGTCTTCTATTCAATCCCTATTTGAATATTAACCTATTCGAAAGCATAAATATATTTTTTTTTTATTTCATTATTTTTTTAGAAAGAGAGGAAGGGAGAGAGGCAGAGAGGGAGAGAGACATCAATGTACGGTTGCGTTTCACCTGCCTCCAGCCACAGACCTAACTGGAGACCTGGCTTGCAACCTGGTTATGTGCCCTGGCTGGGGAATCGAACCTGCGACCTTTGGGTTTGCAGGCCGGCGCCTTATCCACTGTGCTACCAGCCAGGGCCGAAAGCATAAATATTTTGCTGGTAAAGTTATACAACAATGTGAGAGAGAAAATGTTGTAAGCACAAGTCGAAAAAAAGTTGCACTTTAAAAAGCAGTTCCTCATCAGGGCCACAAAATTTTAATCTCTTCTTACCTCCTGTTCAGTCAGTACTAGTAACAACAGAGATAAACAAGTATCATTCCAGCCACCCAAAGGAATTAAAGAAATGCCCATTCAAGTTAAGTCTGGGAAAGCCTAAAATATATTTCACAGAGAGGTCCTGAAGAAAGCTCAAGTTCTAAAATTACACCCCATGAGAACTCAAAGGTCGCTGGTTCAATTCCAGCCAGGGCACATAACCAGGTTGCAAGCCAGGTCTCCAGCCAGGTCTGTGGCTGGAGGCAGGTGAAAGGCAGCCATACATTGATATTTCTCTCCCTATCTGCCTCTCTTCCTTCCCCTCTCTCTGAAAAATAATAAAATAAATCTTTAAAATTGCACCACAATTCTCCATGTATTGTGTGGAGGAAAGCAAAGCAAATGTATACTCTTGTAAGAAAAGCTAAGGAAGACAGTCTTTAACATCTAATTGTTCCTTTAGTACGGTCCGCTTTTGGATGAAATGTTAAACTAGTCTGATAAAAGGAGGAAAAAAATCCGGGAGCTCTTGACTCGCCTTAAAAACGTCAGATCTGACAGTGTAGCATTCAAATGACGTCCTAATTTGTCGCTTACATAAATAACTAAGGCACCATAAATTCAAAATACAAGCACAATAAAAAGAACAAAGATCTTAAAACTTAACGTTTGATTACAATAGGTTACACATTTAAGCACATTCGATCTTTGAGTAAGGGACATTTGAAGCTAACTAAAAATGCTTTTTTTTTTTTTTTTTTTTCCTAACGTTGAAACCAGGACCACAAAGTCATTCCTGAAAACAAGGCCAAGGTTTTCTAGCTTTCCAATTAAAATTATTTAAAAAGTTAAAAATCTTGCCCTGCCTGGTGCTTGCACAGTGGACTGGGCACCGAAAGGTCAGGGTTCGATTCCCGGTCAGGGCACTGCCTGGACTGCAGGCCAGGGCCCCATTTGGGGGCGTTGGCGAGACAACCAATCAGTGTCTATTTCTCACACGTGGCGGTTTCCCTCCCTCTTTCTCTCTCTCTCTAAAAATAACGAAACAAATAAAACCTTTAAAAAAAAAACACACACAAAACTTTCTATCATAATTATCACAACTGTAATTATCTGCACACAGAACAATAAAAATAAAAAATAATAATAAAAAATAATGAAAATAAATTATAAGCCCCTGGTCACACATAACATCCCGCCGCTCCCAGAGAGAAAAGACCCAAACACACCGACCAGTAGAATATTAAGTTTCTCCTACAGACCTGGAAAACGTCAGAACATGAAGAAAATAAATAAAGCTTTCTGAGGCCCTGCAGTGAGGCACAATTTGGCTTCTGAAAACGAGTCACTACGTAAAAGGCAGCGCAGGCGTCCGCACAGGGCTCAGCGCCCCGGCCGCACGACCCCAACAACGAACGGGGGGCCCGCAAGGGCGCCCAGCCCCGCGGCTCGCGCGCCGCCGCCGCCCGGGCGCCCCGGGAAACCCGCACCCGCACTTCCAACGCCCTTTCAAAACACAAAGCAGACCCATCGGAGGGGATTTAGGACTCCGCATCTGCAATCAAACCTCATCGACCGACCACCCTTTCTTTCTAAAATTATTCCAGGGGAACGCTCGTCTCATCACTCCTCTCATCGCCCGGGGAGCTGCCATTTGTTCTGCTGCGTCCAACCACCGAGCTCCCGAGTATTGCTTTCGGCCCAGACCGCCTGTCTCTCCACGTACTCGCATCCAAAAGAAGGACTGGGCCTCAAAGGCCCTGCAAGCCCTCGACCCCCAAGCACGGCCGGTGCACCGGTTTTTGACACGATCTGTGGGTCCAAAAGTCGAAGGACTTGTTGCGAACGCGCCCACACTGCGCCGCCATCGGCAACGGCGAGGGAAGAGGCGCCGCGCCGAAACCGGCCGCAAACACGAAGCGAGCCCAGGAAACCGGGCGCGCGCGTTACAAAGGGCGGTGAGCGCGGCCTTCCATGAGGCGGCCGTGCGCGGACTGAAAGACAAAATGGAGCGAAGACAGGAATCGGAGCCCGAGCGGCCCGGCCAGGCCCGGGAAGAGGCGGCGGGCTGCGCGCGCCTTCAGCCGGCTTCCTCCCCGACCCGCGGCGGAGAAAGGGACGGCGGCGGCCCGTCCTCCCCGCCGTACACGCGCCGCCCCGCCGCCCGGGCCTAGCGCGGCGGGAAGCGCCCGGCGGCGGCCGCCAACAATGGGGAGCGAGGCGGCGGCGAGGGAGGAGCCAGCGGCAGCGGCATTGCGGCCCGCGGCCGCGCTCCGGGCCCCGTGGCCCGCCGCACCTCCCGCGGCCTGCGAAACGACGCGTTAGAACGAAGGGCGAGGGGGGGGCGCCGCGCCGGGGTCGTGCGGCACGGCCCACGGACCGTAAAAGGCGCACGGTCTGCAGCCGCGTCGGCTCGCAGCCCTCGGCGGGCCCAGGTCAGCCTCTGGGCCGCAGCACCACCCGCTTCAGCGGCGTGGGCCCGAGCCCTCGCGTACCTGGTTGAACTCTTCGCCCACATCCGCGTAAATGTCTATGTGGTCCACGCCGTCCGCCATCTTCCCTCGGCCTCGGCCGCCGCCACCGCCGCCGCCTCCAGCAGGTCCGCCCGCAGCGGCAGCAGCAGCCGATCTAGCGGCGGGGGCGGGGCGCGCTTGCGTCACTTCCGAGGCACCGGGCGGGGAGGGGCGGGGGTGAGCGGGGGCTGCTGGGGAGAAGCGGTCGGCGGGCGGAGGTCGCCTCAGCGGCCGAGCCGGTCCGCTGCCTGAGAGGAAGCGCTACCCCTCTGCGGGCGAGAGCAGAGGCGGTTTCTTTTGTGTGACTGAGTGTGGCCTGGAAGGATCGGGGGAGGGGGCGTCCCGGTTGGTTTCACAAATTGTGTTTCCTCGTTGCCCCTGGCGCACTCAAACGTTTCGTGTGTTTTCATTTCACAGTCTTTGCTCCCATTTCTCGCAGCCAGGGCTTCTAGAAAGGCGGGAGTTGTGAGTGTAGCCCGGCGTTCAGTGAGCGCCTGCAGAGCGACGACCCGGTCGCCTCGCCCCCGCATCCGCGCCGAGAGCCTGGCAGCGTTTCGTTTGCCGCGTGAACGCTAGGGGCTCGCTCGGTGATGCTCATCTGGGGTTATTTGCATGGCTGCTTAGGTTGTTTGCATTCCCTTTCCGTGTACAGCTCTGCCGCCTGCCATCGTCTCCTTTGATCTCCTCTTCCTTTTTTTCATTGCCCCTCATTTTTTTTTTTTTCCTCCTTAGACACGCAGTTGCGTTTCTTCGGCATAGCTCAGGTGCCTCCAACTTAAATGCCGTCGCGCCAGAGCCCACCCGACAAGGCGGCGGCATCTTGAGGAGAGCGGCTTCTCTCGTGGAATCCTGGCTGCCCCGCCCCGCCGCGGGGCGCGGGGCGCGGGGGCGGGTGACTCTGAAAGGGGTGTCCCTGGGTCGGTACAGCTCAATTTACAGAGGGTGGTACCGAGACCTAACAGATTGGATGGCATTTAAACAGCGTCACGTGGTCCATAAAGGACGCGCTGTTACCACCAATACTTTATTCAAAGATGTCTCCCTGGTCCAAACCTTCCTTCCTTCTTTCTGCCTTTCCCACCAACCTCAAGTGTGTTTCCTAAGATCCAGACGGGCCAGAAATCATTCGATGATAAGCCAAAAGCAATATAGGTTCTGGATGCGATGGAAGGATCTCTGTTGGAGTCGTGAAGACCAATCTGGTGATCTGGATACAAATTTCTAGTAAAACAAGGGTAACGATTTACCTCACCAATGGGGGAGGTTGATAGTAGTTTTTTTATTTTTATTTTTAAAGATTTTATTTTATTCTTTTTAAAGAGGGAAAGGGAGAGAAACATCCATGTATGATCGCCTTTCACCTGCCTGCAGCCACAGACCTGGCTGGAGACCTGGCTTGCAACCTGGTTATGTGCCCTGGCTGGGGATCAAACCTGCAGCCTTTGGGTTCGCAGGCCGGTGCCTATCCACTGAGCCCCCAGCCAGGTCAACATTTTTTAAGTAGGGAAATGTATAACTTTATTTTTTAATTTCAAGATTCTGACTTGTCTTTAGAAAATTTGCTGTTGGTGTGGTTGTTTCTTCAGTTTTCTTTGAGGGAGAGAAACACCGATTTGCAGCTCCAGATTTGCAGCTCCAGTTGGTCGGCTCCTGTACGTGCCGTGCCTCAGCAGGGGATCCAACCCACACCTCACGCATCTAGGAGGCACGCTAACCTAAGCAACCCAGTCAGGGCAGTGTGGCTGTTTTGTTTTGTTTTTGTGAAGGTCATTGGGGATTTTCCCCTGGCTGCTGTTGAGGTTTTCTTCTTTTCCTGCTAGACTTTGCGTTTCTGCTCTTCCCTACGTATGTTCAGAAGAACCCCCTAGACCAAGACTCAGCACAAGTTCTGTCGGGAGCACTCCCACATCTCTCTTCCCTCTCAGGCATGCATCTTTACCCCCACCCCCCCCACTCTAAGGGTTCCCACAAGGCTTGCAACCAGGGGAGCAGCAGGCAGCAGCACCTCATCCTGGGCTTACCTGCTGAACCTGTCTCCAAGACCCCATTTCTCTGACTTTTCACTGAGCGAACATTAGCCCAGCCATGCCTCACATTTTTATTATAACATTTCTAGACAACCAAAGCAGAGCACCACCTGTCCTCTCTCCTGTTGCATTCTAGACTTTTAAGTGAGCTAAAAGCTAAAAGCAACCCTGCCTTGGCTCACTTCTTCCACTGTGACTTTTACTTCTCAGTGAATCCGTGCAGCCCAGTGTGGCTCACTTCTTTCCTATAACATGCATAGAGAGCCAAAGCAGAGCACCTCCTAGGCTCTCTTCTGTTGCTTCTACTCTAAGGCCTTCCTTTGTTTCACTGTCCCCAGCTTTAATAAATGCACCCTCAAAACCACCTAAATTCATATTGTGAAATCTCTTCTATACAAAGTCAAGAGCCCACAGTATCTGCTGGCCCAAGGCAGACATACTATGGGTCACTGATGACTTAATACCTGAAGTCCCATTGGATCTGTTATTGGTTTTTTGTACTAGTTATTTGTTGTGTGTTGTTTGTGCTGGTTCTCACTCATGTTATCTTGTTATCTGACTATTTTACTGTCTTTGTGTGCTCAACATAATTGAAGAAGAGACTTAGGATTTTTCCTTAATAAAGGATTTTCTTTTTCTTCTGGCAGGACCTTGGAGTACCAACCAACAGGATCACCCTGATCTAGATGATTGGGAATCTTGGGGGTGATTGATATAGTTTGGTTCACCCACATGTCCCAGGGTGCTGTCGTTCTGAGAACCAGCCCAAAACATGGTTTACCAGAGACACCACACTTGACAGGTCCTACACTCCATAGTTTGTTTTCCTAGATGTCAAAATTGCTGCTTAACTTCTCAACCATATTGTTTGAATCTGAAAATGCCCCCAAGGGCAAAAGCACTCTGAATTTTGTTTCAGGTTTTTTTTTTTTTTAAAGATTTTAATTTATTTTTAGAGAGAGAGGAAGAGAGGGAGAAAGAAAGGAAGAGAATCACTGATATGAGAGAGAAACATCAATTAGTTGCTCCTCGCATGCACCCTGACCAAGGACTGAACCTGCCAATCCAGAAACGAGCCCCTACCAGGAATCAAACTAGCTATCCTTCACTCTGTGGAATGATGCCCAGCCAACTGAGCCACACTGGTCAGGGCTTGTTTCAGGTACTAAAAAGAAACAATAGCCATGACTGGTGGCACAGGGGATAAGGCTCCGGCCTGCAAACCCGAAGGTTGCTGGTTCGATTCCCAGCTAGGGCACATAACTAGGTTGTAAGCCAGCTCTCCAGCCAGGTCCGTAGCTGGAGGCAGTTGAAAGGCAACCATACATAGATATCTCTCTCCTTACCCCTCTCTCTAAAAATAATAAAATCTTAAAAAAAAAACAGACCCCAAATGGAGTCACTTGTAGTTAGTCCTACCAAAACTAAATACCTAACCAAATTGCAGTTTTAGCCTCTTCCAGGAGTGGAATTTCAAGCCAGTCAGTCTGGAATTTTCTGGTTAACACAAATGAGGTAATCTGCCAGATAAGAGCCTCTTCGTTCTATTTAGGAAAGGTGATTTTGCCTGAAATAATTCACTCTTTTAACTTTTTTGAGCCACCCATTTCTGCCTAAGAAAGCCATCTATTTTGTACAGCTCCTTAGAACACCTTTTTATGTACTAGATGGGATGCTGCCCAGTTAATGAGTTGTTCAGTAGAGCCAATTAAGTCTTTAAATTTATGCAGTTGAATTTTTGGTTCTTTAACACATTGCCTCCTTATTTGGCAATTTTTAAAAAATGTAATGTTATTAATTTAAAAATGCATAATCATAATGACAGCAACAATAAAAACTCGACCACTTATTGAATACCTTCTCTACACCAGTCTTTTTAAAGACATCTTACAGTCTTTATGTACATAGCTGAGAAATTGGAGGCTTGGGTTCCTGTCCTGGTTTTATGACTGAGTAGCTAAGTAACGTTTCATGAAGGTCCCTCTTAGTTCCGAAATTCAGTTATTCAAGTCTACATTGAATTGAAGGTCCAAAGTGCCTTTGGGAGTATTCAACAATTGTACGTTAACTGTTGCAGAGGAATTTCCTTCTAGCCCCCCTGCATTAGTTTTATATTGCTGCTGTAACCAATCACCACAAATTTAGCAGCTTGACACAACACAGGTTTATTATCTTGCAGTTTCAGAGACCAGAAGTCCAAAATAGACCTCAATGGGATAAAATCAAAGTGTTGGTAGGGCTGCATTTCTTCTGGAGGCTCATGAAGAGAATCCATTTTCTTTTTCCAGCTTCTAGGAGTTGCCCACATTCTTTGGTTGTGATCCCCACCTCATACTTGCATCACTCCAACAAAATAAACAATATAAAATCAAATATTTAGGAAGATTAGTAAAGGAGTTGGAAAGGAGGTAAATAGTGTCCTAGCCCTGGCTGGTGTGGCTCTGGATTGAGCACTGGCTGCAGACCAAAAAGTTACCAGTTTGATTCCCAGCCAGAGTACATGCCTGGGTTTTGGGCCAAGTCCCCAACTGAGGGTGTGCAAGAGGCAACCAAAGGATGTGCATCGAGGTTTCTCTCCCTCTCTTACTCCCCCTCTAAAAATAAATAAGTAAAATATTTAAAAAATAATGTCCTAAAGTTCTCTGTGTATCAACTACTATGTTGATTTTTATAAGATTTTTAAATAAAGTTACTGTTTCTCCTTTCTGTGACCACAGCTATGTAACATGGTTATGCTCCACAGTTTAAGTTGCCATGATTCAAGAAAATGGCCATCTGTCTTGGTTTAAATTACAAAATTATTTTTTTAGAAGTCTACTCATCCAATCAAGTTTGTGTAAGGGGGCAGGGTCACAGAGTAAAAACAGATCTTGACAATTCTACTCTGAGTTTGTAAAGGGTAGAAAATTGTCAGTGAAAGATGATTACTCTGAGCAAAGCAAGCACACATGGTATAAAGGTTGTCTAACACATTTCACCTATTGGATGACATAAACCAAAGACTGATGATTGGGGAAAATTCATAATCCATAAATACTTAACACATGCTATCATTCTAACTCCAAATAAATAAATGCCATAGTTTATAATAAATACAAATAGCCATTGTAAGAACGTTATGTTCTTTTGGTTCTAACGTACTTACAGGCCATGCATAGTTTAGCTGTGTGTTCTCCAGACTTGTAAAAATACAATATTTATAAACATACAGTCATAATATATGTAAGTATAAACATTTTTAGGCATTTTATATTAATATTTTATATTATGAACATATATACAATTTTATAGAATAAAATATATAAGATTTTAAAATACCTTACTAATCATAACCTCATATCATCATTAGTGGATATAAGTGCATATTTCAAATAGTCTCCTTGAAATTTTGGGGCTAATTCATGTCAGATCTGATTGCATCATCATTGTTTTCATTTTATGTGGCTGATGAGAATTCATACTAGTATACTAGTATATAAGTGTTAGCTCTGACATTTTCTTGTCTTTCACTTACATTTTACTATTAGTTATGAACCAAGGATTCTTAGGATTCTTTTTTAAGACACGGGCATTTTATGATGGTTAGCTTAGTTAAAGCTAGAAAATAGATTTGTAAGTATGTGTAACTGGACTCTCATAAATTGCCATATATTATAATACACTGCAAACGAAGTATGTTAAATACCTGTTTGAGGGACTCCCTTTAAAATCCTCTCTATTGGGGAAGAAATCCCTCTCTTTTCTTTGGATTGCCCCAACAAGAGGGATTATGTGAACAGAGTTATTGATTCAACACCCTCCACCCCCTGCTTCATGGGCTCCTTGAACAATTTGTTTGAGACCACTATGCCTTTCTACTCCACTTTCTTCTCTGTCATATACCACTGCTTCATGTCAGATTGGGGTAGAAGTGCATCATACAGGTATCTTTTTAAATTTAAGTGGAAGCTGAAATGGGGTGGGGGGGGCATTACACCTTCTCCTGCCCTTCCTTTAATCATTCATTTGCAAATTTTAGGCACTGCAGTTCCTGTTAACAATTCTGTTAGATGGAACTATATAAAATTGTATTTTTATAGGTCAAAAAATGGTTGAACATTGGCTAACTTACAGATTCACCCTAATAGACATTTAGGATGCATTCAGCTGCAATTAAAAAAAAAAAAAAAAGTATGGTCAGGATATCAGTGAATTCACAAAATTGACTAAAGAGGCTTGAGACAGCCAAGTATGGAAAACAAGCAGGAACTAAAGGAGGCAACATAGTCAGGATCATGCTGCAGAGATAAAGTGGTTAGGAAGCTACTAATAGTATTGTTGCCACTAGACAAATCCTGTCACTTTATTAGACTCCACAATGAATGGTTGCTCACCGCTAGGCTGACTCACCTTTGACTCAGCTGCAGCCACCTCATACAAACTCTTAAGTGTCATTCTTTTGTACATTTCCTCGAGATTTCAAGTCTGGGGCCAGAACAGTAAGCCTATGCACATCCTTATATACATACACACTACCAGGATGGTCAGGTAATGGCAAAAAAAACCAAAACAAAACAAAAAACCACTTCATCTCAAGTACATATAGACAAAATATGATATGGAAACATACCCAAATGTTTGTATCATTTTTGGGCAGTGGGATTATGAGTATTTTTAGTTTTTTATTTATTTCCATACTTCTGTGTTTTCAATATGGTTATATTTACTAACTTTATATATTAACAATGTATATTTATTAACTGTATAATAAAAAATTAAACTTTATTTTTAAAAACAGGAAAACATAGAGTGAAGATTTTATTATGCACTACAGGCATGAATTTGGACTTCAGATGAGGCTTGGCATTTAGAAATCTGTGTGATGGCCAGGTAATAGGTAGTAATGAGCAATACAAATGTAAATAAAATTCCATCATAACGTAGCGAGAGATGGTATAGTGAAATGTAATGTTGTTACTGAACAGCAATTGGGTCCCGATGCATGCCACCACCCTCTAAGGAAAATTCCAGAGGGAAAGGTTTAATGATAAAAGAAAGGAGTATTTATTCAAAAGCAGTTATTAAACCTATCAAGTCATATCTTTAATTACTTAAGCGTATCAATTAAGGCTAAACTCTGACACCAGGGTTCTTTTTCCCTTGTTAGTTTCTATAGGGTTCATTTACAAAATAAAACAACATAATACACAAAAGCTACACAATTCTGCAAGAATGGCAGGCTTCCGCCTCAGAGGTCGTCCCCTGTAGAACACCCAGAGAATAAACTTGCCACCCTCTGCCAGGCCAGCCTGATCCTAGGCTGTGCCTGAAGTTGCTTCCCATCCAAAGTGCCACCTGTTGGGAAATGCAGGGGGCTGCAGCACATCATCCAAGCATCCTCAACCAAGAGCCAGCTCAGGAACCAGAAAAGCTTATGCGCCAGAGCCTGCCCTCTTTATTGGCTCTGAGGGCATCAGCTTCTCAGCCAATCCTGTCCTAGACCACTTTCCGTTGCCTTAGCAAACTCCTCCTACAGGCCCTCCTACTTCTCCCCAGTGATCTTAACCCAGTCTCTGTATCAACGTGATAGACACGTCTTTGTTTGAGACCTCAGTGGGCCATTGTGAACAAAGGGTACTTAACCTCAATGCCATCTGTTAAAAAAAAAAAAAAAAATAGGGCTAATAACATCTACCTCAAATGGAGTACTAGGTTGGGAATGAGAGGAATGGAAAGGAGCCAACAATTACTGGGCATGCAGTAGTAGTATGTGTCAGCCCCTGTGATAAACCTCTATAAGCATCAAATAGAATTAGGAAGTGTAGGTACAGCGTGGGAGATGGAATGGCTGGTATTCCTTAGAAGCACAGATATTACTTCAGAATTCTCTGGAAAGATGGTTCTCAGTAAGAATCTGGCAGGAAGGAAATGGTAAACTCAACAGGGAAAATGAAGGAAACCTTAATGGAGTAACCATTATAAGGGTGTGGGCAGGGTTAAGAGAAACTAATAAAAAATGGTTGATGAAGCATGAAAGTTAATCCTGAAGCGACAAAGGGAGCGATCCGTTATTAAAGCCCAGAGAGAAAGTTGCAGCTGTAGGAGAAGCCACCTGGCTCAGCTGCGGCCTTCAGGAGAGGCAGACCCCGGACGGAGCCTGGAAAATGAATACAGTAGTCCCCCTTTCCCCGTGGTTTTGCTTTCCTGGGCTTTAGTTGCCTGCAGTCAACCACCATCTGAAAATATGAAATAAAATACTCCAGAAATGAACAATTCGTAAGTTTTCAGTTGCTCGCCATTCTGAGTAGTTTGATGAACTCTCTTGCTATCTGTGCTCTGTCCAGCCCATTACATGAATCATCCCTTGGCTCAGCGTATTCACGCTGTACACACTCCCCGTTGTTTAGTTTCATAGTAGTTGTCTCAGCAGATTGACTGTAGTGCTATCACGGTGCTTGTGTTCAAGAAACCCTTATTTTACTTAATAACAACCCCAAAGCAGAAGAGTACTGATGCTGACAATTTGGATATATCCAAGAAAGGCCTTTTAAAGTGCTTCTGAGAGTGCTTTTGAAAAAGTGAGTACAGTCTAATAAGATATTTTGAGAGAGATCACAGCCGCATAGATTTTATTACAGTATATTGTTAGACTTTTCAATTTTTATTATTGTTAATCTCTCACTGTGCCTAATTTATAAATTAAACTTTATCATAGGTATATAATGTAGATATAGGAAAAAGACATATATAAGGCATGATACTAACATCAGTTTTGGATATTCACTGGGGTCTTGAAACATACCTCCTGCAGATAATACTTCTGTACTCCTCTTTTGACCATAGAGCTCTGGGTGGGGCCTCGCATTGACTGAACCCAACTGGAGTTCAACAGGGAAGAGGAACCATTGAGATATTCCTCCCACTGGGCTGAGGGCAGAGAGGGTGGAAAGTGGTTCTGGAGGAGCAAAGGAGACTATCCAACACAAAAAGTGGAGAAATGAGCAAATGTTACCTCTTATGTATGTTCATTTGTGGGATCATAAGGATTTAATATGCCTTTTTTTGAGACCTGGGATTCCAGAGAAGGGATCTTCTAGGCTAGGCTTATTTCAGAGCCTGCTTTGTTTTAACCTCTAGATAAAGTGTAACGAGATTAAGGTGTACATACTAGTTAACTCTGTGTTAAGCCTCTACACTGCCAATTCAGTGGTTAAATTGTTCAACAGTGAGCACATACACATTTTTACAAAATGTCACCTCATTAATCAAAGTCAAGAGCTAGGTAAAGTACTACGGGGTTAAGGGTTCTGACTAGCAAGCTATTGTGTCCTCAAATCCACCTCATTTCCATAAACTCTCCTAAAATGAAGCTAATCCTGCTCCTCATTTATTTTTCTATATGCTGTCTCTCTTTTGAAAGAAACAACCTCAAATGGTATGTACCCTCTCCCGGGAGCATGCTCATGTCTTTCCCTTCCCTCTTTTCTTCCCCCACAAGCGTGCATTTCTTAAACTCAAACGGGCACCGTAAGACTTGCAAATAGGGGAACAATGGGCAGCAGCAGCTCATTCCTGGCTAGCCCGCTGACCCTGTCTGAAAGGCCTTTGTTACTGTGACTTCTCAGTGAACTAAAGCTGCACCACCTAGACTCTCTCCTGTTGCTTCTTCTATCCTAACCCCATCCTTGTTTCACTGTCCCATGCTTTAATAATGTACTCTCAAAAGATAAATACATAAAGAAACAAATAGAAACAACCTCAAATATGTGGAATCAGGAATGGAAACACCTAGACTGAAAATAGAAACTATGCTCTAACAATGTTAAGATTGACCTTGGAAGCAAGCAGGCCAAAAAAAAAAAAAAAAAAAAAAAAGAACATAGGTGATGATGATGATGATGATAAGTCCTGATATCACATTATTTTACTGTAACTAATAAACACATTTTCTCATCTTTACATTCTAATAGAATCTGGAAGGATGCCTTAGTTGTAGAAAGTGCTTAGTGAACCCTGACTGGGTAACTTGTTTGTTTAGAGCATTGTTCCTATACACCAAGGTTTTGGATTCAGTCCCCAGTCAGGGCACATACAAGAAGCAACTAATGAATGCATAAATAAGTGAAACAACAAATCATTGTTCTCGCTCTCTCTAGTCGATACATTCTTTAAGTAGTTAATAAATGTTGGCTGAATTGAATTGTTAAAAGTCAATAAATTTTAGTGCTGAAAGGAGTTATGAGTCCAAGTCTCCACCCCCTCTTTCCTTGTCAGAAGGAAAAACTAATTTGAAATAGTTTGGTGGTAGAGCAGTGCTGGCCATACCACACAAATCTTTGAACAAAAGCAATGGGAAATGAGATATAGGTGTTTACTAAGTAAAGTTGAAAAAAATGAAAAGGAAAAATGCAAATTATTGAAAAGCCTGGGCTCATTTAGCCTCAAATCTGTTGAATTTTCCTTTAAATATTTGTCAAGTATTTTCTACTCTATTATTGTTATCCTGACCCAGGCCTTCATCACCACATGTCATCAACAAAGATAGCCTAATCCAATGTGCTAATTTTACAATGGAGGAAAATGACTTGCTCCAGAGCACAGTTAGAAGGGATGTATTTTGTTCCCTTTTTATGAGCCATTTTCAAGCTTTGCCTAAAGTGTACTGGCAAACACTTTATTGTCTTAATTTCCTTAGCTTCCTTTGTAATTAGGATAGCATTGTGATTTGGTTCTGGTCAAGACAACCTAATTGGTAGTCTACTAGTCAAATATGAGAAAATTGATGGTTTTTTTAATAAATAAAAGAGGTATGTTGTTAAATTGTTCAATTTTATTATTGCTAGTCTCTTACTGCACATAATTTGTAAGTTAAACTTTCTCCTCACCCATTCCTTTTTCTGCCCTGAATGTAAATGTGATACCTAATGAATGGAGTTTTTGTTTGTTTGTTTTTAAAATATTTTATTTATTATTTTTAGAGAGAAGGGAAGGGAGAGAAGCAGAAAGGGAAAGAAACATCAATGTATGGTTGCCTCTCACCTACCTCTAACTATGGACCTGGCTGGAGACCTGGCTTGCAACCTGGTTATATGCCCTGGCTGAGAATTGAACCAGTGACCTTTGGGTTCTCAGGCTGGCACCCTATCCACTGTGCCAACAACCAGGGCCTCCTAATGGAGTTTTGACAATCATATTGCAACTGTGAGGCAGTAAACATGTTGGCAAGAGCAAGCATGTAAATATGGTAGAACAGATAAAATAACCTGTGTTAAAGCTCTATTCTGAAGTACAAGAGAAATTATTGAATAACTTCAGACATTGTGAGAAAAAGTATATATGTTAAATTATTATACATCTTATTAAAAAATTAAAGGTAACCTCCAAAATCAGAGAGACATAATATATAGCCTGCACACCAGGGAGAAAACTGGTGGGAGACAGTCATTTTTGGCTAATTGAACAGGAACCAGGGGAAAAAAAAGAAAAACAAAAGTATAAATAGAAAATACAGAATAGAATGGTAGTTTATGTCCAAGACATCAGGACATATCCAATGCATATCAAACTAAACTCACCAATTAAAAGACCTAGGTTGTCAGAGTCAATATGGAAGGTTAAAAATAAAGGGACACAAAAACATGTAGCAAGCAAGCGCAGGTCAAAGTAAAGCTGGGATAGCTATACTAATGTCAATAAAAGAGAATTTAACCATTAATAAAAAGGAAGGTAGCAATGTATCTATAATGAAATGTTAGAATGCATTAAAAAGTGTAAGATAAAAGAAAAAAAATCACTGTGTGGAGGCAACTACTGTTAACATGTTGGGTATATTCTTAGAACATTTTCCTTTGCTTTTTTCCCTGAATAGAAATAACTTTGTATTTTTTAATATTCCATAGAAAATTAACATATACTTATAGAATAATTTAGACAATGCTAAAAAGTAAAAAGCAGAAAATAAAAATTTGCCTTATACACAGAAATAATTTTCTTTCATTTAATGTATATCCTTCTACATATTTTGAAGTATATGTATAAATATACATTTGTTTTTGTTTTTTTTTAAGATTTTATTTCATTATTTTTAGAAAGAGAGGAAGGGAGAGAGGCAGAGAGGGAGAGAGACATCAACGTATGGTTGCGTTTCACCTGCCTCCAGCCACAGACCTGACTGGAGACCTGGTTTACAACCTGATTATGTGCCCTGGCTGGGGAATCGAACCTGCGACCTTTGGGTTCACAGGCCGGCGCCTTAACCACTGTGCTACCAGCCAGGGTTAAATATACATTTGTTTTTAAAACTGACATCATAATAGTCCTGGCTAGATGGTTCACTTGGTTAGAACATCATCTCAATACCTCAGGGTTGCGGGTTCGATCCCTGACCAGGGCATATACAGGAATCAAGCAATGAATACATAAATAAGTGAAACAACAAATTGATACTTCTCCCCCCTTCTTCCTTCCTCTCTCTCTAAAGTCAATAAATAAAAAAGTTAAAAATAAAATAAAACTGACATCATAATAAGTGTCTCCTTTCCACCCAAGGACACAATATATATCAATAGATATTCCTTTGTATCATTTAAATGCACATATATTACCCATTGTGTGACTTTACCCTATTATTTCTCAATGCAGAATTTTACCAAGTTGAAATCATATTGTGTATCCTCTTCCATCTTCCCTTTATTTGCTATAAAATAAGCAGTTTCTCATGTTATTAAGATTTTTCCTAAGGGCAAAAATGAATAATCAAATAATATTTTGTCTGTGCATTAGTAACTTAGCTAGTGCTCTATTCTTGAATATTCAATTTATTCACAAATTTTCACTTATATACACTACAAAGAATGACCATTTTCCAGAATATGTGTGTGTGTGTGTGAGTATATATATATATATATATATATATATATTTTTTTTTTTTTTTTTAAATCAATGTATGGTTGCCTTTCATCTGTCTCCAGTGGCAACCTAGCTGGAGACCTGGTTTGCAACCTGGATACACGCCCTGGCTGGGAATTGAACCAGCAACTCTTGGGTTTGCAGGCTGGTGCTCAATCCACTGAGCCATACCAGCCGGAGCCTCAGAATAATTAAAAAAAAATTTTTTTTTAATTTTATTGTTGTTGTATTACATCCATCCCCTTTTTGCTCCCCTCTGTCCTCCTCCCCACCCACCCAGAATAATTTTTAATAAGACTTGGGCTCCCTAGATTTTCCCTCTAAGTTATCCTAAATACAAGGGAGGCATCAGTAAAGCATTAATTGAAGGTCTGATTAGTAATTAATATTTATATAATTAGCGTATTTTCCCTGGGTACATTGAATTTATGATTTAATAATGTTGAATTAAATGTGCTGATTATATTCTTCATAGCGTAATGTCTTCATAGGAAATCTATGTAGATAGGACATTTATTTCTGTTTTATAAGGTCTGGGCTTTTAAAATATTTCATGGGTCAAATCTAGATTTATTTGATGCTAAGTCTTTGGCAACATGGTCCCCCAATCACAACATTATTCTTCCCTGAGTCTCTGTTTCCCTTAGTCATAAGGACTGGCTGAGCTGGAGGGAGAGGTCTGTTGCCTGAAGCTTATCACAGAAATCAAGGGAGAACACCAAGCGCAGGGTTAGATGAAGAGCTGAGCTGAGTGAGCTGGAGAAGAGAGTTCTTAATCTACAGACTGATGGTGAAGGGCCAAGGCAGGAATTAGAAGCCAGAGAATTGTACCAGAAATGGAAAAGCCAGGGATAGAAGACTGGAGAAAATGATAGATTCAGTGAAGAGTCTGCAGTCTGGGCCTGATCATGTACCTGGTTGAAAGCTCTTACTACTGGCTTTATGGCATTTACCTTAATGTGGCACAAGACAGTGCGTTCGGAGTCAGGGGTAGAGCTATCACTGATGTGCCCTTTTCTTTCCTCTCCAACATGTTTCCTTCTTTGGGTTCCATAGTGTTACAGCTTCGCTATGTTAACAAGCAGAAGGTTCATGTATTCGTTTCCTATGGCTTCTGCAACAAATGAGCACAAACTTAATGATTTGAAACAATACAAATTTATTATCTTCTAGCTCTGGAGGTCAGAAGTCTGAAATGGACCTCACTGGCCTAATCAAAGTGTTGGCAAGGCTGTGTTCCTTTCTGGAGAATCTGCTCCATGCCTTTTCCATAAAAGATCAGTCTTGAGACTAAAAAAGATCCAGAGGAAACCTCTCATATGCTCCCAACTGGGGACCTGGCCCACAACCCTGGCATGTGCCCTGTTGGGGAATGAAACTGGTAACCTTTCAATTCCCAGGCTGGTGCTGAATCCACTGAGTCACTCTAGCCAGGGTCTTTTTCATTTATATATTTATTTATAAATATTTTATTTATTTATAGAGAGCAAAGAAGAGAGAGAGAAACATCAATGTGTAGTTGCCTCTTGTGTACCCCCAAATGGGGACCTGGCCGGCAACCCAGGCATGTGCCCTAACTGGGAATCCAACCTGTGATCCTCTGGTTCACAGGGCAGCACCCAATCCACTGAGCGACACCAACCAGGGAAACTTTTTATTTGTTTTTAAAAATATTTTTTAATTTATTATTTCCAGAGAGGATGAAAGGAAGAGAGGCAAAGAGGGAGAGAAACATCAATGTACGGTTGCCTTTCACCTGCCTCCTGCTAAGGACCTGGCTGGAGACCTGGCTTGCAACCTGGTTATGTACCCTGGCTGGGGAATCGAACCAGCAACTTCTGGGTTGGCAGGTTGGTGCCAACTGTGCTACCAGCCAGGGCCCCTTTTAATTTTTTAAAAAACAACTTAAAAAAAATATCTTGCCCCAGCTGGTGTGGTTCAGTGGATTGGTGCCCGCCTGCTTCGAACCCAATGGTCGCTGGTTTGATTCCCCAGTCAGGCATATGACTGGGTTGCAAGCCAAGTCTCCAGCCAGGTCCATAGCTGGAGGCAGGTGAAAGGCAACCATGCATTGATGCTTCTCTCCCTTTCTTCCTCCCTACCTGCCCTTCTCTCTGAAAATAATAAATAAAATCTTTTAAAAAAATTTCACTCAAGGACGTTGCTTTTTTAGAAAGAGAAAGGGAGAGAGACTGGATATTGAATCCATAGCCCTTTGGTTATAGGACAATGTTCTCACCTACTGAGCCACCCCATTCAGGACTTGACTCTGGATCTTTGAGTTGCAAATCATGACCTACCAATTTGCCTTTGTTATTTAAATGATTTCAAATTGGATTTTCTGTCAGTGGAATAAAATGTGTTCTCTCTGATAGGAGGGGCCATGAGATCAATGTTTTTCAAGGCCCGGTTGGAATCCCAGTTCTAGTCACCTTAGCTTTAGCCTGGGCAGGTAATATGTTTACACAAGAAAAATAATTAGCTGATATCCTCTACTCAGTACATTTCCTTGGGGTTCAGTAGCCATAAACACATACTGCTTTTGTCATATGGGGGAGTTTCCTGCAGGGTTTCTCTAGTGGCTTATGGCTTCACAGGAACTGTCCAGTTGCCTGGAGTAATGGTGATGCTTAAAGGTATAGAAAAACAGGAGATTTTCTCAGGTGTTTTTTTGGCTGCTGTGAAAAAAGTGTTCTAGGTAGAGAAATGCAGTGAATTATGCATAAAATCTGCTTTGGTTATATGATAAACCTTGTTATTCTCTGCAGAAGCACAGCATAAAGCATTGTTCCAAGACCTACCTAATATATACAACCAGGTAAACCGGAGGATGCAAAATTATATCTTTTTGAACTGTATTTTTCACAACTGCAGCCAAACTGGGTGTGGATAGTTCATAGAGGTGGCTACTTATTCAACAAAATGTTAGGGGTGCTAATGGAGGGCTAGGGCAGGAGATGAAATGTCCCGTGTTGACGAGAGGTGACCTCAGCCTTCAAGGTTGTATTTTGAAGTCATGGGACCATCATCACCTCAGTGTGGTCTTATTCTGCCACACTGAAACTTCAAGTGATCATTAAGTAAAGACTGCTCAGTGACAGGTGGTGTGGACAATTACTACAGTCACCCCTAGATAATTTTCTTATATGTGGGAAGGGGAATCTCTTTTCCCGGCTGTATTTTGTTGGGTAACAGAGTCAGACAAGAGGACTGTTTGCCAGGAAGTGTATTCACACTTTTGACAAGTAATTTGCCAGAGAGATGAGCTGAAGTTAAACAGAAGACAGCATATTACTATTTCAAAAAAGCAATTTACACCGATTAAATTTAGCTCAGAGTGCTACAATTTGTTAAAAGCTTCATAAAAACTCCATAGAAGGTCAGGCTTATTTATATTTTTAATTATCTAGAATCCAGCATTCAGAGAAGCCAGAAGGGATTAATTGTTTAAAGTACTTATGAATATTTTGCATTAGCAAATCACGCACCTTCTTTAAAATCTAGATCCTAGGATAGTAGCATCATTAACTACTTTTATTAATGTTGGGATGGGGATGGGCAGGGAAGCTGTCATAGAAAAAGAGCAGCCCCTGACTGGTGAGGCTCCATGGGTTGGGCATTGTCCTGCAAACCGAAGGGTCACCAGTTCTATTCCCAGTCAGGGCACATGCCTGGGTTACAGGCCAGGTCCCCAATTGGGGGCGTGCAAGAGGCAATACACTGATGTTTCTTTCTCACATTTGTGTTTCTCTCCCTCTCTTTGTCCCTTCCCCTATCTCTAAAAATAAATAAAATCTTTATTTAAAAAACCCTAGCATTTAAGGGGGGGGGAGAGAGAGAGAGAGAGGGAGGGAGGGAGGGAGGGAGGGAGGGAGGGAGGGAGGAAGGAAGGAAGGAAGGAAGGAAGGAAGGAAGGAAGGAAGGAAGGAAGGAAGCAAAAACACCAAGTGGTAGTGTAAATTCCTGAAGTAAGAGTACAGGGCCCCCTGCTGGCAAAGACTAGCAAAGAACAGAGATAAAAAAGAAAGACGAGAAGGAGGAGGAGGAGGAGGAAAAGAAGACGGAGAGGGACACAGAGGGGGAAGAGAAGTATGTATTCACCCAAACCCTGTCAGAATCAATGAAGTGGGTCAGAGCATGAAGATAAGGTTGATGGGGTAGATTAAGTCTTTTGTCAGCGTTGGCAGGAGAAGCTGAGAATTTGCAGGGTTGGAGGACCATGGTGTGTCCTGTACGTTTGGCAAGTGGCACAAATGAAGATTTGCAGAGGATTCAGTAGAAATCAAGCAATTACTAAAGAAGTAGAACTAGGCCTGAGGGGCAAGTTTTGCCAACAATTTCTCAAGAATTAGAAGGAGTTTTTGGGAAGTGTCTGGCCATGAATTTAAAGTATATTTTCATCCAATATCTACCCCAACTCCAGGCTTACTCATGAAGATTAGTAGATCTGGTTTTGTGACGTCTAGGGGACCCAAAGGGCTTACTATTTGAAACCGCTGCCTGCTGCTACTGGGCCCTAAACTTCTGAACCAGCCTTAGGCCTTCTATTTCCTTGAGGGCAAGGACTGTGGTTTTTTAAAAAATCTTTTCAGCTCTGATTCTTCCTAATACAATGGCTGGCTTAACCAGACCTGTGGAAGGCCTACAATTTGGTGATTCCTCAGAGGGCATTTACTTATTTATTCATTTACTTCTCACTTTATTCCTATTATGTCTTCTTCCATAAGGAATTGAAAATATAAATAAATAAATAAAACCAGGATCATTAGAAATATATAAGCACCATGGACATGGACAACTGGTGGGATTGACTTTGGGGGGAAAGGGTGGGTGGGGAGGGGGACACAGGGGAGCAAAAAAGGGATGGATGTAATACAACAACAATAAAATCAAAAAAAAAAAAAAAAAAAGAAAAGAAATATATAAGCAAATACAAGTAGAGTGGAATACAAGTAGAGTTTATATGCAAGCAGTATGGTCCCATATAATTTTTTGAGCCACAGAATCAGATCTAGATTTTTTTACTACAAAGGCAAAAGATTCTAGTTTCTCAAGCACTTACTGGAACTTAAGTCTAAAATAAGTTTCTGATATGGAACTTTATATCTGGGACATTAAGCGATGTGGTAGTGTCCTCAATGATATTGTTACAATGAATCCAATAGGGCTTTTCTAAAGCTGTAGCATGAAATCTGAGGCATGTCCCATAGTGTAACCACTGAAAGCAATTTTATGGGAGACCAAAAAGATACTATGTAAGACTGAAACTTTCTAAACTTTTAGCTAAGTCCAAAAATACATCTTGAAAATCCAGAGGAGTTAAAGTCCTTCAAATAATTCTCCATTACAATCATGGGCTTTTGCCCATGTGGCTCAGCTGGTTGGAGCATCATCCTGTACACCAAAAGGTTGGAGGCTCGATTCCCGGTCCAGGTGCATATGGGAGGCAACCAGTCTCAGTCTCTCTCTCTCTTTCTCCCTCCCTCCCTCCCTCCCTTCCTCCCTCTCCTCCTCCTCTTTCTCTCACTCCCTCTAAAAGTAATAAACATATTTAAAAGAAAAATAACCTCTCTAAACCAGACCTTTCATGAGAGTCACTGGAGTTTCTATATTCTCCCAAGGCTTGAAGGGTGATTGCTTTTTGTTCATTGAGAGTCGCAACATATACTACAGTTATCAAATGAGATTTTTAACAAGCCGTTATGAAAATTGAGGTATCTAATGAAAACCTTTTTCAGGATGGATGACTAGCCAGCCCTCTGACCTGGTTATCTATTACTGCTGTTGACCTTAAACAAGTATAAAGCCAGATATTTCTCCAGAAAAATGGGTTTATTTTGGAACAACAAAGAACTGCCATTCAGGACCGTAGGAGCTAAGGAATTTCAATGTAATCTTAGGAAGATACTAGCAGGAAGAAAGGGAGGACTATCAGTTGTCAACTGAGATTATATTACTTTAAGAAGTAAAGTTTAGTGCTCCCTTCAGCAGCACATGTACTAAAATTGAATGATACAGAGAAGATTAGCATGGCCCTTGTGCAAAGATGACCTGCAAATTTGTGAAGCATTCCATATTTTTAAAGCATCAATAACATTTTTAAAAAATAAATTTTATTTATTTTTAGAGAAGGGGGAAGGGAGGAAGAAAGAGGGAGAGAAATATCAATGTGAGTTTGCCTCTTCCATGCCTGCAATTGGGGACCTGGCCTGCAACCTAGGCACGTGCCCTGACTGGGAATTGAATGATTGACCCTTTGGTTCACAGGCAGGCACTCAATTCATTGAGTCACACCAGTCATGGCTGTTAATGGTAACTTTTAAACATTTATTTGATTATTTTTAAAGTATTTTTATTCATTATTTTTAGAGGGAAGGGCAGGGAGGAAGGAAGAAAGGGAGAGGGAAACATCAATGTATGGTTGCCTTTCACCTGCCCCCTAGCCACGGACCTGGCTGGAGACCTGGCTTGCAACCTGGTTATGTGTCCTGGAAATCAAACCAGAGACCTTTGGGTTTGCAGGCCGGTGCTCAATCCACTGAGTAACACCAGCCAGGGTGTTAGTGGTAACCTTTAATGAAATAATTTTAATGAAGCCCAACTTATCAAGGTTTTCCTGTCATAGTGATGCTTTTTGAATCCTGGGTAAAAAAATCTTTGCCTACACCAATGTCATGGTATCAGTCAGGTAGGTTTTAACCAGAGAAGTGCAACCGCTAGATAATACATAACTGTATTAAAGTTTTTTTAAATGTTTATTTATTTTTAGAGAGAGGGAGAGGGATGGAGAAAGAGAGGGAGAGAAGCATCAATGTATGAAAAAAAACATAATTTGGCTACTCTTAGCTGATTCCCGCATGGGGACCTGGTCCATAACCCAGCATGTATTCTTTGAACTGGCCACCTTCTGGTTTACAGGATGATGCCTAATCCACTGAATTACACTAGTCAGGGCTTTATCAAGATAGTTATTGAAAGGAAATGTCATATGATTGTAGAGTACCTACTAGGCAAGTTCAAAGGTAGGCTGTCAGGAAGGGCAGGATGGAACTCTGCAAAATTTCTTCACCAGGAAAGCCTCAGCTCTGCTCTTAGGGCCTTCCTTCTACTGATTGAATCAGATCCACCCAGATTATTTAGGATATTTCCCTTGCTTAAAGTCAACTTTAATCACATTTACAAAATGCCATTACCTCAACACCTAGGTTAATGTCTGAATGAATGACTTGGGGAATCTAGCCTAGTTAAGTTGACATGTTCAAAGGTCATCATAGTCATTAACAAATTTTTCTGTTTTATAAATTTTATTGTTTTACCTTTTTCCTTTAGTTGTGTGATCCATCTTGGGATAATTTTGTGCATGGTCTAAAGCAGGGGTCAAGGCCAAATAGGGCATGATGTATTCAGAGAAGAAGAGGCTTGGCCTCTGCTCCAAGGAATGAGTCACAGATTGATACAAGCCAATCATGATAACCCTTTGTTCTTTTCATTTACTGAGCATATTTTTGTTGAGTGCTTACTATGTGCCAAATATATCTCAGCTCTGAGAATACAACAATAAACAATGCAGGCACTTCTGACATGGAATTTCCCTTTGTAAGTAATTCATTAGAGATTAGGTGTGTGAATGGATTCTGGACAATGAGATCTAAAGGGAAGAATGTTGTGAACATCTGTGGAAGGTGTTTCTCCTCAACGAAAGGGAGACTTTCAAGGAAAATCTCTCAGCCTTGCATATGGGAGCACATGATATTCGGTGTTGCAGCAGCCATGTCCTGAAACTCAGTCTGACACCCAAAGAATGACAGAGAAGCCAACCCAGAACCCTGCAGTCTTTGGGTCCCTTTATGACCCAATTTTGGAATGGCCTATGTTCAGGTTTATTATGTGACATAATGAAATATCTTTATTGTTTAAGCCATGCTGAGGGATCCTATTACTTATAGCCATATGAGGTATATACACAGACTTCTTGGCATAACACCAATGTTCTCTAACACTGTGTAGTAACTCCCATCAGTTCCTTCCCTCATCCAGCTCTAGCCTGAGTTCAGCCTTCCATCCTACTTCTCCAGCTCCCATTCTAACTTGCTTTTGCCTTTAATAAACTAAATTGATCCCTTCTTCCTAGGACACTCTGCCCCAAAGTTCCCACCTCAAAACTATACCCACCTTAGTTTTGCTGCCACATCCATCTTTCCTTTCTACTTTGACTTCTGTCTCCCCAACCCCACATACACCAAGCCCCAATTGAAGAGGTAAGCACTGGATTATGATTATGTAGCGTTTGAGCCAGTGGGGGTGCATTTTTGATGAAACATGATTCTCTGGAGCAGCAGAAACTAAAAGCCTTGTCCAGACTCCAGGCTGCAGAGACTGAAGTGGACATAGAGCCGAGTTGAGGGAACACATTGTCACAGGGTGACAGAGAAAGGCAGAGACAGCTGCCTGATAATTTCCAGTTTCCATATGGCCTGACTACACTTAATTGCAATTGAGTTCCTTGGAAGTCCCCTGTCTTCTCATAATAAAACTCTTTAAAATTTATAGCCCTGGCTGACATGGCTCAGTGGATTGGCATCGGCCTGTGAACCTAAAGGTCGCTGGTTCAGTTCTCAGTCAGGGCACATAACCAAGTTGCAAGCCAGGTCTCCAGCCAGGTCCATAGCTGGAGACAGGTAAAAGGCAACCATACATTGATGTTCCTCTCCCTTTCTTCCTTCCTCCCTGCCCTCCTCTCTAAAAATAATGAATAAAATTATTTATTCATTAAATTTAGCCACATTTGTTTCTGGCAAACAAATCACCTAGACTATGTGGGTTTACAGCCTCCAAAGGGGACCTATTCTTTCAAGTGTACAATTCCCTCTATTAAAGAATGTTACCAAGTGCTTGGGAATTAAGCTGGGTGTGTGTCTGTTAAGTACACTTCCAGGCTGTCCAGCAATGCCTTCTGCAGAGCCTAGTCTAGGATTCTGAAACAGGGAGCAAATCCATTCTCAGGGTCAGTTCCAATTTCCTACAGTTCCTTTTCTTTCTTTTTTTTTTAAACAGTATACAATTTTTATATTTAGAATTATTAGCCAGATCAACTCAGTTTAGATGATCCCAATTTTGTTGGCAATATCCAAAGCATCGTAGTCTGGAGCCAGTTGAACATATGCCTTCTTCTCTCCATCAGGCCTGATCAGGGTGTTGACCTTGCCAACATCAATGTCACAGAGCTTCTTTACAGCCTGTTTGATGTGGCGATTGTTAGCCTTGACATCCACAATGAACACAAGTGTATTGTTGTCCTGTATCTTCTTGGCTGACTCAGTAGTCAGGGAGAACTTAATGATAGCATAGTGGTCAAGTTTGTTTCTCCTGGGGGCGCTCTTCCAAGGATATTTAGGCTGCCTTCCAGCCTCAGTGTCTTAGGCTTCTGGAAGGTGGGTGACGTGTGGATCTTCTTCTTCTTTTTCTTCTTCTTTTTCTTTTCTTTTCTTTTCTTTTTTTTTTTGTGGCTATGGACTCCTTTAAGCACTGTTTTCTTTGCCTTCAAAGCCTTTGCCTTGACTTTGGTTTTGGGAGGGGCAGGGGCTTCCTCATCACTTTCAGTGCCATCTTTGTGAAAAGGGTTTTCTTGGGTTCCTTTTCTTGAGAAGTTGGGAGAAGCATGTAACTCTTCTGTCTTACTTGGGGCTGTTCTTCCCCAAAGCAGAGCCTGGAACAAGGACTTAGTTAAGGAGGAAGCAAGCAGAGTGACATAGGGCAAAGGAGAAAGTAAGTGGTGCATTATTGGGCTGGTTACAAATGCAGGTGACTGGGGCTCAACTCCACTGAAAACCCATGTGGGATGTGCTTTAGAATCCACCTGCCCTTTCTACCATTGGTTGAAGTTTGTGCTCAGGGTGTTAATTCCCTTGTACAAGCTTTGGGTTATCCTGTACAAGGGATGATTGAACTCTCATGGTTTCAGAAAAACCCCAGAGGCAGAATGTTTGGGAGTTACGGGGCACTTGATGTGGGGCCTTGACAGTGAGCAAGGGAATTGTTTAAAAATCAAAGTAAAAGACTCCTTTCTGCCTCCTCACCCTATTTCTAGCTCCATTCTAATTTGGCAACCATTTCTGCCTTTATATAATCTCCTCTGTTTTATTAATACTGAAAAAAATATCGATGGGCCATTCTACTATGAAAAATGAGTAGTTACCAAACTTTTCCCTTTTTATTCTCTACCTTTTTTTCTTAACTGAAAAATGTGGGAGAAAAAGTACTATGCTGAAGAAGTTATGTGGTGGTAGAAGGACCTCACACCTGCTTTAATTATATGAAGAAGCAGCAACATGGTGATGTAGGGCTAACACAAAATTTGAAATCAAATTTGTGTGGAGTTCAGCTTCAACTGCTTTTTTACAAGGTGAGGACTCTGTGAGATGAAACAGTGCCTCTTGCAGGTATTTTGCTATAGGTTCATCTCCAGAAATATTTGTGGGGTCCTCACATACTGCCCCATTATATGGTGGGTACCAATTGCTCTTATAGTCAAATTTTATAAATCAAACTGTTCTGGAGGGTAACCTGTATGAAGTGAAGTGCCACGGACATCTTTTATACATTGGTCTTCTGTCAGATCCAGTGACTCTTGCTCCACCCAACAGAAGGCGATAAAAGGCAGAGTGTGTTTGCCTTTAGAGTAAGGAACACCTTTACTTAGAAGCGAAGGCAAAGTCAAATTTGAATTGTTGTCAGCCTATTAGAGTTCTGGTAAAAGCCCAGAAGTATATAAAATCATCTTTCTCAAATGATAGATCCATCATAAAATAATACAAATTTCATATTAATTTAGAAATAAGCTACATATTTAGACACATTTTTCAATCATCTGGTGTCAGCCATGAGAAGATTAGGTCCTGTTGGTAAGGTGTTCATTCCTATATGAGTGAAAGGGCTCATTTTCTCATTCTCTGTACTTTGTCCAAACAGATCCTTCTGCTGCTTCGTGTAACTCACTAAACAAGTGACCTCATTTAAAATCTACCACAGAGTGTTGTTCTTTAGTGAAACTCTTTTCTTTCATTCTGACTAAATGATCCACCGTGGAATTTGTTCAGATTTAAAAAATAACAAACTCCTATCTGAGTATTCAGTAATGGAAAATTTTTTTCATGCAATGAAACTTTTTATTAACACTTTGAACAGGTTCAGTGATTACTGTAACCGGCCACTTCTAAACAAACTGGGAGAAATGGCTAGAATGCAGAGCAGTGGCCCTCATTGGGCAGATGTACGCCAGACTGAAAATTAACGCCACCCCATAGACAGAGGGCCAGGTGTGGGTAGACTCCTTTTGGATGTTGTAGTCAGAAAGAGTGTGGCCATCTTCCAGGTGCTTGCCAGCAACGATGAGCCTCTGATGGTCAGTGGGGATGCCTTTCTTATCCTAGATCTTGACCTTCACATTCTCAGTAGTGTCACTGGGCTCCACCTCCAGGGTGATGGGCTTGCCAGTCAGGGTCTTCACAAAGGTCTGTAGTTTGACCTGTTCGTGAATTTGAAAACCTAATCACGACAAGTCACTTCAATGCCAGCATACCACTGCCTACGAATGCCAGTCACTTCTGAATAGTAATGGAAAATTTTAAGGCATGTATCTTGATTGGGAATCAAATAGGCAACCTTTTGGTTCAAAGGCCAGCACTCAACCCACTGAGCCACACCAGACAGGACTCTTTTATTAAATTAAAAACTTTAAAAAAAATCTATTGATTTGAGAGAGAGGAAAAAACCCCCATCAAATTGTTGTTCCACTTAGTCATGCATTCACCAGTTGATCCTTGTATGCGTCCTGATTGGGGATTGAACCCATCACCTTGGTGTGTTGGGACAATGCTCTAACCAACTGAGCTATCTGGCCAGAGCCTCTTGGAAGTTGTCTTAAATGCACAATTCATTCTTATTTTTCCTGCATGTATTGCTAGACCTTTTTTGATTGACAGTCTCATTAACCTTATGCATTTGTATATTTAAGTAGAAAAGGATAACAGTATCTTTCAAATATTTAGAATTTAGTTGGTATAAGCATTAGAAAAGATAGTTGTCTCTAATACTGGAGGCAGTATTAGGAGGTAGTTAAGAGACAGGGCAGATCTAGTCTCCTACTTCAGCTTTAATACTGTGTGTGTGATCATGGTGAGACACTTAGCTTCTCTGTGCCTTAGTTTCCTGTCTGAAAAGTAGGGGTAATGATAAAATGCCCAACTGAAAAGGCGGGTTGGTCTACTTGGAATATGGTAAACACTCAGTCACCACTATTTCATTTAGTGTCAGGAATCATTTTTAAGCAAATGCCTAACAAGATTATCTGCTGTCATTTTTATCTTGGGCTTTAACTTCAATAAATATCAGTTACCTAATTTTTTTTTTCAGTTACTTAATTTTTTAACCAGCCTTTGTTCCTCTACTACCTGCATCTGCAAACCTAGGGCTGTCCATGAATAATGCTTGTTCCTGCTCTAGTAAGAATTTTATAGTATCTTTCATAACTAATTGTCCTTGATAGAGACAATTAGTATAGACTGGAGAAGGCCAGTAAGCAGATTCATGGTTAAGTCTGCACATCTGAACATGGAAACAAGCTCAAGGGGTATGTAACTAAGACTGAATTTGGAACATCAGCTTACATGGAGGAAGAGGCTGCAGGAGTGAGGGGAGAAACAAGTATGGAGATGCCAATTGTTTACACTGATCCAGGGTCTTGGGCGTCTAGGACTTGAGACAGGCAATCAATAGAACTGAAATCACCAGTATCTGGAAGATCTTTGTATATAGCTGGCATTCAAGATAGTCATCAATTGATTTTAGAACCTCAATCCTGAGGATTTAGAAGCATGAAATCCAGAATCTCTGGTGTGCTTTCTTGCCCAGTGCTCCTAATTGCATTGACTGTATTGCACAATTTTTATTTTTTATTTTTTTTAGATTTTACTTATTATTTTTCAGAGAGAGGGGAAGGAGAGAAGCAGAGAGGGAGAGAAACATCAATGTATGGCTGCCTTTCACCTGCCTCCAGCTACAGATCTGTCTGGAGACTTGGCTTGCAACCTGGTTATGTTGCCCTAGCTGGGAATTGAACCAGCGACCTTTGGGTCTGCAGGCCGGCACCTGTATTGCACACTTCAATTCAGTCAACACAGAGCTATAAGCCTCAGTATTCTTGGAATCAAACAAATGGGTCGTTTGACTTTGAGACCAATGATACTCTTTTGCTAAAAGTATTCTGCAGACTCTAGTTATTTTTAAATCATAAACTAAATGAAAATTAACTTGGTTCAGAGAATTTGAAGAAGCTTTAGAATGTCATAAACTAGACTGAAAATAATTGCCATAGAAATATCTTATCCCTTTCAAATAATAAGAAAAACCTTATAAAAGACTTACCACTAGCCCTCTCTAAGAGCTTTTCTGTGGAGTAAAGAAAATGTCCCAAACATTTGTAGGTATTTTTCTCCCAAGGATGAGAAAGGTCTACCGTAGGCAAGCAGTTCTGAATTCTTCGCTGAATTCCTTTCCCTTCCTTTCTTCTTCCCTTTTTCTCTTCCCTTCTTCCCTCCTTCCTTACATTCATTTATTTTAGTTCTTAGATGGCTTTCAAAATGGTCCTACTGCAGGAAAATAGAATAACTAAGCTACCAGAGTACTTTTTAGCTTCACAAATTCAACTTTCATTAGGAAAAGAAGCTGCTTAATTATGAGCAACTACTTTATCTTACAAAATCCTTCCTCAGTGAAGTATCCATCTACCAGTTTTCTAAGTTCTCTCTGATAGATGCTGGTCTGTGAAGCCCATGGCATTTATGTGTGGCTTTCCTGTGACATATTAAATGTCAGTCAGAAAAGCTGACAGCATCTTAATTTTTTTTATGTGTAAAATATCTTTATATTCATTATCTCCTTGGAGTCTGACACCAAGTTGGTGAGGGCAAGGCATGTAAGTCTAGCCATATTTCCTGTTTCTGTTTTATAGGTGAAAGCCTGAGACTCAGATAAGTTAGGGGCTCTGTAGAAAATACACAATGAGTCAGAATCAAGATTCAATTCCAGGGTGCTGGGAATCACAAGCCTGGTGTCTCCTCGCTACTGAATTTTGAAAAATTTCAATATGTCACACTTATTATTGAATACTGTATTAGTCTAGGTTCTCCAGAGAAAAACAGAACCAACAGATTTTATATAGAAAGATTTATTATAAGGAATTGGCCCATTTATTTATTAAGGCTGAGAATTCCCAAGTTCTGCAGCCAGCAAGCTGAAGACCCAGGAGAGCTGATGATTTAATTCTAGTCTGAATCCAAATGTCTGAGAATCAGGAGAGCTGATGATGTGAGTTTCATCCCTAGCCTGAGCCTGAAGTCAGGAGACCAATGTCCCAGGCAGAGAACACATTCTTCCTACTTCATCTTTTGTTCTATTCAGGCCTTCAAGGATTGCATCTATCCATATTGGGAAGGGCAGTTTTCATTACTCATTCAAACATTTCAAATATGAATTTTATTTAGGAATACCCTCACAGACATACCCAGAATAACATTTAACCAATGTCAAGGCACCTCATGGCCCTGCCGTGTTGTTACATACAATTCAGCATCACAAGTACCTGCATAATTATGTGTCCGTCTCTGTGCCTGATGTTCTTGGTACTGCCCCATCCTTCTGTCACTCCCTGGAAGTCAGAAGCCCAAGTTTCTCTGCTGGATTTCACATGACTGGCTGTGGTAGATGAGTCATTTCATCTCTATGAGTCTCAGTTTCCTCAACTGTAAACTAAAAGGGTCAGGTTTAGATAACTTTGTAGGATACTTACAGTTCTAAAATGGTGTTTCTGTGATTCTATAATTGAAATCTAAGATTTAAAAATTGATTCACTGGTTTGATTCCCAGTCAGGGCACATAATCAGGTTGCAAGCCAGGTCTCCAGCCAGGTCCATAGCTGGAGGCAGGTGAAAGGCAACTATACATTGATCTTTCTCTCCCTTTCTTCCTCCTCCCTGACATTTTCTCTGAAAATAATGAATAAAATATTTGGGGGGGAAAAAAAAAAGACAAAACTGATTCAACTTTTGTTTTCTTATTTTTTTTCAGACATGCGGACAATATTATTCTCTTTCTCCCCTCATTCTGCCCCACTGTTCAGCATAAAGCACATATCACCTAGATGG
The DNA here is from genome assembly GCA_004026585.1 of Noctilio leporinus. NCBI lineage: Eukaryota > Metazoa > Chordata > Mammalia > Chiroptera > Noctilionidae > Noctilio > Noctilio leporinus. The sequence continues at coordinate 68,833 of PVIW01003121.1, read as the reverse complement.
GAGGGTCAGAGGGCACACAGGGATCTTGAGGGGAGGGAAGCTGCTGGGTGAGGCACAGGATAGGTCTCGCAGGGCTGCACTCTCTTTCCTCTCCCTGCTCCTCATTGAGAGGCTTCTGTTCCCAGGCAAGTGGAATCCATTCCCATTAATGGTTAAAAGTAGGTTGAGAGATGAGTAGATAAACCAACTATGGGACATTTACACAATACTACTTGGTTGTAAAAAAAGAATAAAATTTTACCCTTTGCAACAGATGGATAAACCTGGAGAACATTATGCTAAGTAAAATAAGCCAGCCAGAGGATGACAAATACATATGATTTCACTCATATGTGGAATCTAATGCACAAACTGAACTAACAAGCAAATCAGAGACAGACTTATGGATGGAGAGTGGGATGACATCTGTTGGGGTGAAGGGGCGTTAGGGGTTAAAGGGATTGAGCAAAAAAGAAAAAGGACTTGTAGACATGGACAACAAGTGTGGTGATTGCCGGCATGGGGGGTGGGGTGGGGACAGAGGTATAAGGGAACTAAATAATAATTGAAAAAAAATACAATAAATATTCTTCAAAAATACTGTAGATTGAGAGACTTGGTATAGAGAGTCCCATTTCTTTTTCAATGTCTCACAGAACAGCAGAACAGCCCTCTGAAGACAAAAGGCAAAACAATGCCAACTCTGTGAATTGTCTCTTCTTCTCGTGCGAATCCATAAACTGCCACAGATCGACAGAAAGGAGCTCAATGAGAAGACTTTTTAAAGAGCACATTTGAGTAACTTTAAGTGGGAAAATTTGAAATTTGAAATGTAAACATCAGTGTCTCTCATCTTGCACCATAAAAACTGGCTTTATCAGGCACCTCCCTGTGTAAGCTCAGAGTACAGTAGCTCCCTGGAAAGGGGTTCTAGACCATCCCGGCTCCCATGTGAAGTGTGTTAATTTGGATGCCTGGGTCCCTGCGATTGACCATGGCCTTTAGGTTCATGGCATGTCCGGGGCCTTCGCACAGTTAATCCCCATCAGCAGGGAGACCATTTCTGCGGTGGCCTTGTCTTGATCCTTCAACTGGCCAAGCTGCAGGCAGGCAGGAAGGCCCAATATGATCTCAGTGAACATGTCTGCTAGCCTCTTCTGAATCAGCTGGTTCCTGGCCAGTAGGATACCAAGTTGTATCCTGTCCATGGTATATCATTGGGCTGCGTGAAAATAGAACTCAGCAGCTCCAAGCGCATCCCAGGTGATGCCACACCAGGTGTTAAGGCAGTTGAAGGGACCTGCCAGCCCAGAGGTATTAGGCAGCACATTTTTCTCTGGCACCTCCACATCATCCACACAATTATGCCCATAGCTGAGGCCTGCAGGGAGAACTTGCCCTTGATCTCTAGGGCTGAGGCTCTGCATCCCCTTCTCCAGCAGGAGGCCCCAAATACAGTTATCTTCTCACCAAGCCCACACTACAAACAGGCCAGCCACAGGCAGGTGGTGATCCAAGTCTTGGCCCCATTGAGGGTGTAGCTCCTGCTGGATGGGTTATGGTGGGCTCTGGCCTCCATTCTGCCAGGGTCACTCCCACAGGTGGGCTCTGAGAGCCCAAAGCAGCCCAGGAGTTCCCTTTGGCCAGCTGGGGCAGGTACTTCTGCTGCTGCTCCTCACTGCCCTATACATAGATGGGAAGTCTAGCCATTCATCGCTGCAGCCACTGTTCAAGCTTCTGGGCCAGGAACCCATAAGCCACAGATGAGACTACAGCACAGTACTTGCTAGGTACCTTCTTGGTCCCCTCACAGGCCACTCAACTTCTGTTTTATTCAAAGCTGTGTTCTGGCTTCAAGGAAAGTGTGGATACTACAGGTACTTTGCATCGAGTAAAATTAAAATGAAGGTGATAGTGCTGTACGAATGAGTCCATAAACAAAACTGTGGGAAAAAAAAGCCAAAGCTATGCTGAATATATATTTAAATTTATATTTTTATAATTTATAATACTGTGCTTGCACCAGGGGATTTACCATCTATTGGAGAGAAGGTTAGCACATAAGAGATCCTGGTATGAGTTAGGATGAAGTACGGACTACAGGTGCTATTACCAAACAAAGAGGGAGGTCAATGGGTAAGACTTCACCTGAAATAGGAAGTAGGACTTGGGCTGGGTTTAAAAAATAAAATAAAACAAACAAAAACAAACATGGGACATATTTTAATGCACAGAAGCAAAAGAAGAGGGTTTTCTGGGTCAGGGAGGAAACCCAGGCAAGCATAAGCAAGAATCATTTGCATGACAGAGAATGAACCAGGCAGATATGTCTGGATAGGTGGGACAGCCCTTAGAAAGTGGCAAAATAAACACAGAATTTGAGGAAGGTATCATCTGACAGCGATGAAAGGATGGATTGAAAGGGAGCCTCAGAAACTAGTTACCTCTTACTGGGTGCCTAATATATGTGCCAGGCTCTGTGATGGAGTTTTTTAATAACTTATCTCAAGTCATTACAACAATTGAAAAGTAGGTTTCATTATCTCTGCATTTTATGAATAAGAAAATTCAAGCTCAAAGACATTAAAAAACAGTCCAAGGCCATCCAACTAATAGGAGGCTCAGTAAAAATTCTACCCCGAAGAGCCACTTTGGTCTGGCTCTTTATTCTGCCATTTCACACTGTTCCTTCCAGAACCAGGAAGGTCTGCCTGTGCCATTCCCCCAAATCCACTAAAACTTAATCACTGGGTGGATTTTGCCATTGCCGCAGCTGGTTACTGAGCAATTGATCACCTTGCCTGGCAGTGATCTGATTTAGGTTGCTCTGTAGGTCTAAATAATTCAGTCAGCCACTTTGTGGTTTGTCTTAAGGACACATTCTGATCCATGTGTGGCTGGCCATGTGATTAGGGGCAGGGGAGGCAATCAGACTGACAGCTCTCGCCTTACTGACTCCCAGTGGCAAACTGCAGAGGCAGGCCCCATGGATGGCTACTGTAACCACAGACCAAAGGACAGTCCTTTATTCTTGCCTAATACAGAAAAACCATTAGTCACGCACTAGTTGTTTATATAACACCTGCAGGTCCATGGTCTTTGAGCACAAATTAAAAATCAAATTTTAATTCAGACATCCAAGTTATTTACACGAACTGCTCTACAATCATATAAACGATCAGAGGGAAGTACGGACACTATGATTTATAATCCCTACATGTCTTTTATTAGTTTGTTTAAAGAAATGGAAGAGGGATGGTCATGTGTGTGTGTTCAAGCAAAGAGAAAGGGATTCTATTTCTGTATAAGAATTTCTCTTAAATCATATTATAAAGACAAATCTTGTATAAATCTTAGTTCTTGAAAACCTAAGTCTTCTCTTTCTTTAAAAATAGAGATGGGGAACAAATTAAAAAAAAAGAAGAAGAAAAGAAATAGAGATGCAGTTGAAACCACACACCCTGCATCACTGATGCAGTTCAGCTCAGAAGTAAGCAGTCTAATTGCATCACTACTAGCTTCTCAATTGAGACCTTCCACGGAGTTAATTGCAGCTGTGGAATAATCATTATTCTAACTGAGCCAGACTCTTAATTTCCTCTTGAAGCTTCTCATTAAGTTTTCTTGAATTGGTTAATGTGAGGACGCCATCAATGCAAATTATCACTTAGCAATATGCAATAAACATGCACAATTGTTTTTACTATGCACTCTATAGTGTGGAATTTTATATGTGGAAAAGTCATAATCAACCACTTATTCTAAAATTCTGTTTTCATTTTTGATTATAGTTCATCTTTGTGAGTTTTGGATTTTTGTCAAGCTCCCCTTTTCCTTTTTACACTCTGAAACCTGAAATGAAAGCTATAATGGTTTCAGGCTTTTCAGAAGCCTACCTATTTTTAGAAGAGATCAATACTTTGTATGAGTATTTTTCAAAGTAACATCTCATCTTTGACTTAACATACATTAACAAAGCTATTTTAACAATTTCATATGCTAAAAATACTTCATTAATCTGTCATGATGAGAATGTATAAATTATCTATTTTCCAGGATTGGAACCAGTTTGATGTCTGGTAGGTACCCACTTTTTCGAAGAGGTGAAATTTCAAAAAGTCAGAAATCCAGGCAAGAAGTCAGCATCTAGCTGATTTATCAATGAGTCACCAACTTAGGATTCAAGGAACAGGACTTATTCTTAAAAGTGCCATCTGAAGGCCAGGTTCCAGGCCCAGGAGGCATTCTAGAACCTCTGCTCAGTACGTCCACAGAACTCTGTACCGTGCCCCCCTCCCCCTCCCCATTGTACTCATACCAGCTGTGAATATTAGCTTAATGTTTTCCCTTTAAGCTCCACAAAGGCCAAGCCTCAGCCTGTCACCCCAACATTCATCACTGTGCTGTGTATTGCCACCACCCCAGTCCAGGCCATTATCAGCTCTTGCTCAGGTCATGGCAATAGTCTCGAAACTAGTCTCCCCATTTCCATTCTTTCCAGCCTCTGCCACCTCCTACCAGCCTCCTCTTCCTCTAGCTAATTCCATCTCATTCTTCAGCTCTCTCCTGAATGGTCATTTCCTTGGGAAAGCCTTCCTTGAAATCGTGGTCTCCCTGGTTTTCACACCAATAGCACCTTGTGCTTCTTTAGCATCGCACGTTCCCCAGCTTGTTATTTATTCATTATTATCATCATTTGGTTAATGTTGGGTTCTCTAGTTTGATTTGTAATTTCTAAAAGTGCAGGGAGTGTAGACATTTTGTTCAGTGCCTGGAACATAATAGGAACCCAAAATATGTGTTGAGTTGGTGATGAGTACTTCATGAACACTAATTCAATGAGAAGTAAAGCTAGGAGAGGACTAAGAAGTGGAGGGTCCTGGGGCTTGTGAACCAGGCAAGAGAGTAGTCAGAATTGAGGGAGGATGGAACTAGAGCAGCTTGACATGAAGCCACTGAGAGGTGGTCTGGAAAGGTGTAAACACCTCCTGCCTCAGCCCTGGGGGACCTCATTGAACTCTCCCAGCAATCCTGAACTCTAGTATAGATTGCCGGCTGAAGGTTGTTGGTGTCAACTCAACAGCAAAAAGAACTGAAAACAATTCACCGCAAACAACTCAGCTGTAAAAAAAACACTGCTTTTGAGAAGCCACCTCCCAGCCCCAATCCCTGAACCTGGACAGTTCTTCTCTGCTCCTTGCTGCTCTTCTCTGCACCAGTCTGCTTCACTCTGCTCTGGTCTGCTGTTTTAGTGAGACATCTTCAGGCCAGGAAATGCGATCTTGTGTCTTTGGTGGAAGGGAAAATTGGGTTCCCAGAGTAAGAAAGGGGCCAATTTATATACTGACTTCCTTGCCCCTTGAACCAGATTGGTTTGCCCACATGTAAATGAGGACTCCAAATCTTTGAAGTTTGATTGGTCCTGATTAGTTAGAATGAAGCCACTGATTGGTTGGTGAAAAAAGCTGATGGGGAAGAGGAGACACAGCTGTGCAGCTCCAGTTTGATGTGGAAAACCTTCAGTTTTGTTGGTTGAAATAGGATTCCAGGAACTCCTGTATAAGGGCTGGCCAGAGGGTAGGAGCATAGTGAAGGCAGGCTTATCCCTGGAGCATAGTACAGAATGCTGTCAGAGTTGCTCAGGAGGCCAGATGGAAGCCTGGTTACGCTGGAGGAGCCACTGGCAGAAAAGTGACAGGACAAACAGCATACAAGCTGAATGTGGATGTGTTTGCCTTGGGAAAGGCTTTGGACAGGAGCAAAGAAATAAGCTCAGAAAGGAGTGCCAGAGACAGGCCATGCAATTGCAGATCAGATGACATCCCGCATGCCAGTGAACAAAGTCAGCCACATTCCCACACAGATGGGACACTAGCAGGAGAAAGATGCTCCATTTTGTCACTTGCATCAGCATGAAAGCTTTTTGTGAGAGAAGAAATCTGTGGTTTTAGAGGAAACAGATTCCTGTGTGTACTGTATACTACTAAAGGCATTTTAAAGAATTGAAAACATTGCCAACACACTGTTTGTACTGTTGTTTTTATTGATTAAAAGAATTGTACCTGGTATCCATTTTAGCTTGCTTCATTGATCCACATCTTTGATTTTAAATCGTTATCTAAAAATAGAATTCACTCCTCATAAGGAAACCTTTCTTTTCAGAATTGATTTCTCCTGAGCCAGTTAGAAATGGTAAAATCCTGTTTCTGCTTCAATTTCATGGCATTAAAAAATACAGTCTGCCCTGGCCAGGTGGCTTGGTTTGTTGGAACATCGTCTCATACACCAAAAAGGTTGTGGGTTCATTTCCTGGTCAGGGCACACACCTATGTCATGGGTTCCACCTCCAGTTGGAATGAGGATTTTAAAAATACAGTCCACACAAACAAGTTCTCATAAAATGATAATATGTTAATTACACTTTAATATTTACCCAGAGGGGAGTTGGAGGTGCAGGTATCAAGCAAAAATGAAAAAGGACTCATGGACTTGGACAACAGTGTGGTGATTTCGGAGGTCAGGAGGAAGGGGGTGGATGGAGGTAGAAGAGGGTATAAAGGAAATAAATGGTAATGGAAAAATACAATAAAAATAAACTATTAAAAATAAATGAATAGGTGATGAAAAGAATTTACAGGGCTACACAAGATTTCACAGGTGGCCACGATTGGTCACCTGACCACTGTGTCACAGGCCACCTTTAGGCATAAAATAGGGCAGCGGACACCATGAGGTTGTGTTCTCTCTCCCTTCCCCCTCATCCTTTTCCCCCACTCTAACTCTCTCCCTTGCTGCCCACAGACATGCAGAGGGCTCCCCTAGGCTGATATGCAGAGAAACACACGGTCTTTCTCTGCTCCTCTGGATGAGCAAAGGGGTGAGGAAAGGGGAGAAAGGGAGACATGCAGCTTGTGCAGAGATCAGGAATTACCTGTGGTACAACAGCTGGGGAGTGTGTACAGGATCCTCCCATAACTGGGTATAGCAGCTGCGGGGACCTTTGGATTTATAACTGGTATGCTAAGCTGTGAGCTGTTGTTTCTGAAAGATGGTATCTTTTGCTTGTCTATTTTAAAGCTAGCCTAATCGGGCAGGACTATATATTTTGGCTGTTTTTAAAGGGAGCAGGATTTAACAGCACATTTGCACCTTTACTATAAATCGGTATACCTCTCAAATAAAATACCTTAAAAATAAATAAATGAATAAATTAAAAAAAATTAAATTTACCTAGAATTCTCATTTCTAGCTGTTACACAAACATGAATTTCTATACTTTTGTCCCTTTTCAAACAATTCTAAAAGCTCTATTTCAAATATCTTTACTAATGTTTTTCTTTTATTTATGAAGTTTCATACTAAATGACTCACTCAGATAAATGCCTTAAATGGAAAAAAAAAATGGCTATACAAAGCTAAGAACAAATTGTCCCTCAATTTATAAGCTGTGGAATATTCTTCATGTGTCCTTGGTATTCTTTAATGACTTTTATCTTTGTATCCAGATAGCAATATCTGCAATGATATGTGAATGTGTTTAGAATCAATTTTCCAAAGTTGAACCATTGACTATTTTAAATACTAAATCAGTCACATATTTGAGCTGTTTTAGAAATGAGGGTTACATTACACACTAATCACTCTCTACTGTATTTTTGGAAGCTATTACAGACTTAACGTGCTCCTTAAGCGAGGCATTATGTTTATCATTTATCTCAAGACATACTGTATTTCACCTTGGATGTGCACATTCCTGAAGCACAAAATTTACAAACATTAACATTGGTTCACTGACTTAGGGTTTTATTCATGAAATGAAAGCTTGCGCTTTCTCACTCTTTCCAAGTTTTTTGAAATGATAGTTGCTATTCATTCATTCATTCATTCCTCACCAGAGGATGTGTGTATTGATTTTAGAGAGGGAGAGGAAGGGAGGAAGAAAAAGAAAAAGAGAGAGAAACTTTGATTTGAGAGAGAAATATACATTAATTGCCTCCTATATACACTCTGACTGGAGATTGAGCCCTCACCTTTTTGGTGTACAGGACAACACTCCAAACAACTGAGCCAGCCATCCGGTCAAGGTGACAATTGCTATTTAAATATGTGTCATGGAATCTCAGGGTACAAAGGGCCTTTTTGGAACTTATCTGGACATTACAGGTGCCCTTAACATCCTCCCTGCTCAGGAACTTGGCCTTGGGTATCAGGGAAAGGTTCTCAGCCCTGGGAATGGGAGCTCTTCATGCCTCCCTCTGATCTTGCTTCTTGTGTCTGTTCTGCAAACCCACACTTCTAGTGTTTTCACTCTTGTCTCCAGGACTTGAAGCTTTAGACTTTTCCTGGCTTCCTAGCAGGCCTCTCCTGAATGTGCATTCCATTCACTTTTGCTTCATCCAGCTTCAGCCTTATGCCAGCAGTGGCTCCTTTTGGCCCCATTTCTCTCTTCAGGACAGCCTGGCTCACCTCAGGAGAGAAAGAAGGGACAAATTTTATTTCCTAAATGTGACACACACCTGTTATCCACTCTGTAAATATTTGGTACTGGTTTATTCATTCAAAAGATATATATATTTTTTAAATCATTCTTTTTTTTTTTTTTTTAAATTTATTATTTCCAGAAAGAGAAGAAGAGAGAGAGACAGAGAGGGAGAGAGACATCAGTGTATGGTTGTCTTTCACCTGCCTCCAGCCATGGACCTGGCTGGAGACCTGGCTTGCAACCTGGTTATGTGCCCTGGCTGGGAATCGAACCAGCAACCTTTGGGTTCACAGGCCAGCTCCTTATCTACTGTGCTACCAGCCAGGGCCAAAAGATACTTTTTGAGCACCTACTCTGTGCCAGGCCTTTTCTGGGAGCTGGGTATAGTACATTAAACCATCATGTTTACCTGTCATCACTTGGTGGACAGGCTAACATAACGGGCAGACTGGCATGAATGGAAGAGTCACACAAATATGTACATAAATAATTAGATACTGATAAAAAAAATGGTATAAGATGCTTTGAAACTGCATCAGGGTGACTTGATCTGTAAAAGAGGTGATGGGAAACAGAGCGATACAATGATTTTTAAGACACAGCCCTGTTATGCACTTAATCTGCTCCTTCTCAATCCTGGCTACATGCACAATCTCCTGGGGAATGTTATTACACACCTACATTTGGGCTTCATCCCCAGAGATTCTGATGTACTTGATCTGGGCATCAGTATTTTTTTCCAAAATTCTCTATGTGATTATAGAATGGAACAGTGTTGGTGGGAATGTAGACTGGTATAGCCATCATGGAAACAGTCTGGCAGGGCTTCAAAAAATTAAGACTAGGGTTACCATATAACCCAGCAATTCCTCTCCTTGGGTGTACCTGAAAAACTCAAAAACATATTTGCAAAGATATATGCTCTCCTATGTTTTTGAACCCCTCCCTGCACACATACCCCATGCTCCTCTCATTAGCTCTACACAGATTCCTATTGTAATACTTGGTCAAGTATGGCTCTCTTCCTTGAAGGGATAAAACTAAGCTTGGTCAAGGTCATGGTGACCTCCCACCTGCCCAATGCATACTCTTCAGCCCTTATTTAACTACTCTCTGTAGCATTTGGCACAGTTGAACGCTGTCCCTTACTTGAAACTTTTATCTCTTGACTTATTGAATATCATTTTCTACCTTATTTTTTTCTTTCTCTTTCTTTGAAAACACTTCTGAGTTCCCTTGGTAGTTTTTTCTGGTTCTTGAAGTTGGGGTTCCTCTAGGGTTCCATTTCTGGCCCTTTCTTTTCTCACTCCACCTACTCTTTCCATTGGCTTTATTGGCATACAATGTATGCTTATTACTGATTTGAAAAACACAGCTCCATACTGTTTTCCTAATTAGTAGTGAGTATTTACCATGTGCCAAGCACAGTACAAAAGGCTGAAATATGATTAGACTGAGCAGCAATTGACCTTGGTGAAGCTCCATATTGAATGTGGATAAAATATGGTGCAATCCAATGGAAGGGCTCTGGAAGTTTCGTAAATAATTCTAGACTTAGAAGCTGCTTAGGATGACTACAGGTTAAGTTCATATTTAAAGAAAAAGAGGGCCCTGGCTGGTGGCTCAGTGGATAGGTGCTAGCCTGCAAACCCAAAGGTTGCTGGTTCGATTCCCAGCCAGGGCACAGAACCAGGTTGCAAGCCAGGTCTCCAGCTAGGTCCTCAGCTGGAGGCAGGTGAAAGGCAACCATACATTGATGCTTCTCCCCCTTTCTTCCTCCCTCCCTGCCATTCTCTCTAAAAATAATGAATAAAATCTTTAAAAAATAATAAATTTAAAGAAAAAGGGGACGTGGTGGCTAAAGGAAGATGGCAGCAGGAACCATAGAAGCAGGTCACTATGTACAAGGTTTTAGAATGAACACTATGCAGCAGTGAAACACATATTTGGAGAAGCCAATAGGGATGGGGTAATGGCTCATATGAAGTGAAAAGCTGACCAAGGGTACAGGGTATTCCAATTTTTAAAACTCCATGGATGAAGATGGCATTATAGAGATATATTGAGTTGTAATCTTCCAATTAAAAAATATTTTCTTGATATGATTAGGAAGATTTCACAAATATGCTCTGGTTGTTATACTAATATATTTTAAAAGCAAGCACACAGAGCGGTGAGGTAGACAAGTTATTTCCAACACTTCATCTTTTGTTGTGATGGGCCTCTGGGCATGACTCAGACACCCAATAAACATTCACTGAAATGTTGCACTTGGGAACAGGACTCTGTTTTTTACAAAGAGAAATGTCAAAACAATGACATGCACTGGAACACGTCTCAGAAACACTGAATCTTACAGAATGTAATATGCCTAAAGCCACATTGGAAAGATATCTCAGTTTGGTGTTGGTTTGTATTGTTGATAGAACCACCAACTTTGTGGCTCTCATGCCATTTCTCACAGGGCCACCAGGGGACAGTGGGTGTCTGCTGGGACAGTGACACCACTCTGGCTCCAAGGTTCCTATATTACCTGGCCTTCTTCTTAACGTATTTTTTGACCTCAGATGATTTCTTGAAGGAATCTGTACTTTCTTTCCTTCATCAATTTCATTTAGGAGCTCTTGAAAATCTATACCAGCACCAACTGTAGGTTGAGCCACTGAAAGAAAAATGTTTCTTGTGACTAAAACAAACATGTTAGATGATGTGTACAGTGCCTGTCTGTGTCCACCTCTGTCCTTTTTATCATCTCTTCAGTCATGTATAAGCCTCTGGGAAAAATAATATTGACCCTCTGTGTAATGTATTAGAGATAACTGTCCATGTCATGTGGCCCCTTCTTTCTGATATAATTCTTTGAGTAGCAAGTGGTCCACTCATAACACCGTGGAAATGTCACCGAATCCCTGAGAGACACGATGAAGCTGTTGTGCAGGAGACCTCAGCAGAAGTCGGTCCAAGTGGGCGGTCTCCTGTCATGCAGCGGTGGTTGGGTCCATACTGTCTGCTACTCTCTAAGCACTGAGTCAGTATGCTTTGCTCTGGGGAGCGTGAATCGAGTTCTTGATATCCTCAAACAGCATCAGGGTCAGAAAAGTGAACAGTTGGTTATATTGGTGCATGAAAGATAAGGTTATGATTGCAATAAACAGGCATCCTGCATGTAGCAGGCCTCCATTGTGTGTGATATTGTCATCATTCCTCACCTGTCTGAGAGCAGAGTCCACACCTTGGTTCTGGAATATTTCAGGCCCCTAGACCAGCACCTGAGAGTAAAGACGGGGCACATTCAACACAGTGGTCAGTTTGGGATGCAGGATCACAGGTTTGAGAATATATTTGAAATTGAGACACTCCAGGGCCATTCAGATGTGAGATCATAAAGATAAGGCTGCTATGTGATCTGCTAGTCCCTTTACAAAGATTGTCCTGCCCAATGCACCTCAAGCCAGGACAGAGCTGGTCCCAGGGATTTCCCAGAATCACCACTCTACTTTGCCTTCTCTGGCTTACTCTGGCTTTTCTGATTGTCGTAATATGTGGTTTCTCTCTTCAGGTCCAAGGGTACACCTCTGATACCCTTGAAGAGCCCACTCTGTCTGCCACCTCTGATTGGCCTACTGTTACCAGGCTCATGGTTTTGGCACTGTCATGAATGAATAGTCACCCACAACTCCAGGTAAAACACAGGCTGTGCTCTCTGACAGTAAAGATTGACACCCACAATGTCAGTTCAGGCATCCACCGAAGTGGGAAGAAACAAGACAGATTCAGGACCTCAAAGGCGTATCAATGCAGGTAAGAGGCCCATTAGCAATCCCCATTTCCAGTCTGCAAGCCCTGTCCTGGCATGTAACTTTGACAGGACACGAGGTCATGTACCTGTTCTTGTTCAAGGATGGCCATCTTCAAGCCCTTCTTCCTGGCACATAGACGGGATTCTGTAGGAGATGCCCACAAAGAGCACACAGAAGTAGCATGGCCTGCATTGGCCTGATCTTGGTTGCCTAGTGTTACCCCAGGAAAATGACCAGAGATTTTGAGGCTGAGAGTCCAGCCAACGTCTTCAGCATTGGGAAAGGCTCTCACAGCGGGCTTTCCAAAAGCTAGAGCCCTGGGAATTCTGAAAACAGCAAGACTTCTTTTACTATCTAGTGTCTCTTGCCAAGTGAGTCCCAAGTGGGGCTGTTACTAGAATGTGGGTGCCTGGTAACAGGGGTTCCAAGTTCTGTTGGTGTCATTTACCAAGGAAGTGACTTCACTTTCTGATGTTCCTTTCCTGAGTGTGATCCTTGAATAGCAGGTATCTAAACAGTCCTGTCAACTCCTGGCTTCTAAGCTTCCTTGTTTATGCATTGTACTGCTGAGGCCTTAGAGTGAAGGGGGACATAGGTCTCAGACATGACCCCAGAAGAGAAAAGCCCCAGGAGCTATTATATAAGCAGCCCCAGAAAATAGGACATACCAACCTTGAATGCTAGAACAGGGAGGGGTGACTCATGTACTCTTGGAAACTGTCCTGTTCCCAGTGGCCAAGGCCCCACTGGGTATTTCTTGTCACACAGGGAGCAATTCTGTTCATATTATTATTGCTAGCAAAATCTACATGAGCTAGGGAGTGGGGATAGGTCCTCACCTGTGGAGTGGATGCATTGCCTGGGACCCCGAGAGTTCCCTCCGAGGCTCCGGACAACTGCCACCCCTAGGCTTCCCAGCATGTTGCTCTGTGACTTAGGATGTTATTAACTTGGTCGGTGATGTATCCCTTTTCCTCCCTATCCCAGCTGTGTTGCTCTGTAGCATTGGATGCCCTTAGCTTGGGGTGATGTATCCCTTTTCTCTCTCCCAGTTGTGTTGCTTTGTGACTTGGGATGCTGACAGCTTGGTTGGTGATGTATTGCCTCTGAAACTCCTCTCTGCCTTTACCTGTGTCTTCCTAGTGATCTATACTCTTCCTCTAATAAAGCATCTACTTATCACCATCCAGAGTGCCCCTGCTTTCGTTTTCAAATCCCTTTCAGTATGGCTGTGTACTACACGCATAACCGCATCTTCACACAGTGTCCCCAACATTCCTTTCTCCACAGTCCCCGAGGAAGGTCTGGTGCAGTCAGGGTCCCAGCTTTGAAACAGATCTGTGCTCAGACTCAAACCTGCATTCTTACCACTTCTGGATTCTGGATAAGCCAGTGTGTATCTCAAGGTCTGTCTCTTATCAGCACAATGATTACTCTAGAATATGCTTCCTAGGGATACCCACCATCACACGTGGGAAAATCCTTGTTAAACGGGAGGGGCACTGTCCCATGTAGGTGGAGCATACACTTCTGTTTTCTTCTTCTTTGTCACCTTGTGGGTATGGTCTGGGAGGAGCCAGCAGGGAACCCACATTTACATCTTCCACTTATAAAATTATAAAATTCTTTTAAACTGCTCATTCCCTTTCTTCTGACTTGTAACACTTAACTCTTACCTTTACGACAGGTACAGCACTTTACTGACCAGCATTCTGGGCCAGTCATTTTTCCCCAGTCCAACCATTCATTTCACTCATATCAGTTTTGTTAAGAGAACTTGGTAATGTATAGTTTCTCAAAGTATGAATATATTAACTGATCTTTTCCTTTCATGTTGCTACAATGCTACAAAGCATGTTATTATTTTTTTCCAAGTTGGGTTTTAGATTTTAGAAATAAACTCAGGCTTCCAGTCAAGATGAAGTAGGAAACACTGTACTCACCTCCTCCCACAACCACATCAAAATTACAACGAAACTACAGAACCATCAATGAGGACCACCTCATCTCTGGCTTAATAGAAGTCCTATAACTAAGAATATACAGAACAAGCCACATCTAGACTGGAGTAAAGGGCAGAGATGTGGAACTGACCGGCCCCACACCCACACGTGGTGAATAAAAATTGGGAGGGATAACTCAGCTTCATAGCTGCCCCCTGAGGAGCAAGGGATGCCAGCCCCAGGCCAGACCCCCCAGCCCAGGAGAATTCCCCGTAACTCCTGGCTGTGAAACCAGGGGGACTGTGGCTGAGTGAGATGGAGGGCTCCAGAGTCCCAGCGTTGCTCTGAAAGGGCCCGCGCAAACTTGCTTGGACTCTTTCACTCTGATGTCCAGCCCTGGAGCAGCAGCTTGAAAGGTACCAGGCACAACAGGGAGGAACTGAATTGTCTGGTTTCAGGGTGAGGGCTGGCAGAAGCCTCTGTTCCTTTGCTGAGCCCTCCTCCTGCAGGCACAGGCGGTGCCATATCTGCGCTTGCACTGCCCTAACAGTTCTCTTTGCCCTGGTGAGTCCCCGAGACCCCACCCCCTCCACCTTGTGGGCCCACCCAAGCCATTTCCTGTGACTTCCACACAAACCGCCTATTTTGCCTCATGCTTCAAACTTTCCTAAAATCTCTCCAACGTTCAAAACCCCAAACAAGCAGCACCTGGATTTGGTTCACAACTTACCTTCTCCTGAACACCTCCAACCCAGCACAAATGGCAACCATCTGCAGATCACATTGCACCTCATACCCAGGTGGCCCGGGCAGGTGGCTGATATTGGCCTGCACCTCCCAAGAGTCCCCGGAACCAACACACTCAGTGGTCAGCTTCAGACCACACCAGAGCACCACCCAACCACTTCCACAAACAACACATTGAAAGGGCAGACTCACCAGGCACCACGGCTCTGCTCAAGTGACTCCTGCTCTGTAGGGTCAGCCCCTGCACAAAACTAGTCATGGCCAGTCCTCACACCTAATCAGCATGAGGGACAATCCTGCCTATTGATGTGTCAACAGCAATCAAGGCTCAACTGCAACAGGAGGACACATGCAACCCACGCAAGGGACATACCTGGAGCACCTTGACTCATGAGCAGGTAGGCTGGACCACTGGGCCCCTCAGGACACCTACTACAATAGGCCACTCTACCATGACTGTGAGAAGTAGCAGCTCTACCTAATACATGGAAACAGGGAGGCAGCCAAAATGAAGAGACAGAGAAACATGTCCCCAAATGAAAAGTGTCTTGACCCATTTCTTCAATAATAAAATGTAGATGGTAGACCTCTTCACAGGTTTGGTTAAGTACTTCAAAGAAAAAACTAACAAAAAAATGTATATATGTACAACATGGGTCACGAATACAGTAGCACTCACTAAATATTTTCTGCTATCCCCAAATTCATCCTTCCTGTAATCCCAAATACTGAATTTACTCTTGGTGCTTTGGTGTTTTTCTTATACCCAAATTTTGAGCTGTTATTCTGCCCATGAACAAAATCTGTGATTCAGGCCCTGGCTGGGTAGCTCAGTTGGTTAAAGTGTTATCCCCCCATGCCAAGGTTTTGGGTTTGATCCATGGTCAGGACACATACAAGAATCAATCAATGAATGCATAAATAAGTGAAACAACCAATGGATGTTTCTCTCTCTCTAAAAATTAATCAATAAAATAAAAAATATATATGATTCAAACTGAGACATTTTAAGCTATTCAAAGAATAATTTGTTACCATTGGTTAGTTGTCTGTCTTTCCCACTAGATTCTAAATTCCAAGCAGGTAGGAACTATGCCTATTTAATTCACCTTGTAGTTAAGGTGCCTATTGTGGCTGGTAAATAAGCACTAATAGTCCTGGCTGCTGGCACGGTGGATAAGGCACCTGCCTGCGAACCCAAGGGTTGCTGGTTCAATTTCCAGCCAAGGCACACGACCAGGTTGTAGGCCAGGTCTCCAGCCAGGTCAGTAGCTAGAGGCAGGTGAAAGGCAAACATACATTGATGTCTTTCTCCTTCTCTGCCTCTCTCCCTTCCTGTCTCTCTAAAAATAATAATTAAAAAAAAAAAAAGTACTAATAGAGTGCATGTTTTCCAAAAACAAAAAATTAAAAAATCTACATAATTAGTAATAACATAATAAGAAAACTGATGGAGTTTTAGCCTTTAATATTAGATCCAGGTTGAGATGGTTTCTAATCTTGTGGAATAAATTTCAGAAAACTGAGGCTGTAGTCCAATAATAAAGACCCTGGGCTCTTCAGAAAGATAAAAGTGAAAATACATGCTAAGTTGCATGGAGGTTAAAAGGGTTAGAGGATAAAAAATGTTATTCAACAGATTCTATCTCTGACAGATTATGGCAAACACTGGAGGGAGAAATTCCTTTGTGGTCTTCTAGATACTGTTGGTAGGTTCAATAAACAGCCATGGAGGCCAAGTCAGGATGGTTTTGCAAAATGTGCTGGGCATGTACTGGATGGGACACAAGATAATTTTAGCTAGTATGTGGATACATTTGTCTCAATAGTTGTCACATATTTAAATTTGAAAATATATATGTATGAAACATATAAACGGCAAATCAGATTCTTGATTTTGTGGACATAATTGTCAAGAAAAGTTAAGAGGAGCACTGGCACCACTTCCTTCCCTTCCCTGTCCCCCTTGTTTCCCCACAGGCATGAGTCTCCTGAACTCGAAGGCAATGGGCAGCTGGCAGCTTGTCCCGGGCTGAGCCCCTCAATCTTTCCCCAAAGCCCCCTTTCACTCCCCCACAGACTGAGGCAGCCCAGCTAAGGCTCTCCCGTTGCTTCCTCTATGCTGAGCCCTTCCTTGATTCATTGTCCCCATACTTAATGTACCCCCAGTCACCTTAACTCATGTTGTAAAACCTTTCCTACATGAAATCAAGGACCCATGCAGTACAGTGGGTCCTAAGCAGATGTACTCAGGGCCAGGCCCCTGTCAGGTAACATCATATGGGGACCCAGATGAGTAGTAATTGATCAGGGAAGCCAGATGGCAGGTATGATGATCAGGGATGCTCACAAACACCCAGGGGTCAGCTCCTTCTTGAGTTCCACCCCAGGAGTCCAACAGCAGCTGGAGCAGAACTGGTGGGCAAAACATGTTTGACTAATCAAGTATCAAGAAAGCTAAGGCAGATGTGTTTTCTTCTTAGTGCTTTGAATGTCAAATCCTGAATAAAGCTCAATGAAAGGAGTAATTCTGACTTCCTGACTGCCAAATGCCTTATTTATAATTTAATGACATACTGGAATGGATGAGAGAGGCCACTGTCTCTTTATTACTGATGGATCATTCTTCCAAGGGAGGAACTTATTTTCAGAAAAGTATTTTAATAAATGTTCATACTGTTATGACTGGTGTCGCTCAGTGGGTTGAATGTCATCGTTCAAACCAATAGGTCACCAGTTTGATTCCCAGTCAGGGCACATGCCTAGGTTGTGGGCCAGGTGCCCAGGTAGGGGGGTGGGGGAGGCTACTGATGGATATTCCTCTCTCACATCAATGTTTCTCTCCCTTTCTTTCTCCCCTTTTCACCCCTCTCTCTAAAAAAACTGCTCACACTCAGTACTACTATTTAATTCTTTATTTAAAAATTCTAATGTTTTAACTTATATTCATCATCTGCTTGATATGTTACATAAAATGACTTTCAAGTTAAAGTAGTGATATATAAACAGTTTACACATGAAATTTATATAAAATGTTGCTTTAAAAATACCAAATTAATGCAGTTAGTACAATAAAATCTTTAACAATTAACCTTTGAAAATCACTGCAATAAAGTCAAAGCAGCAATGATATTATAATTAGAATCTTGGCTTTTTATACCTACTCTTTTTTTTTCTCTGACTTTACTGCTAGTGCACAGTAAGACAAAGAAACAGGTATGTAAACTTCAATTGTTTCATTAAAATCTTTGTGAATGATGCTACTGCATTATGGGAAATGTTTAAGAGGATATTGTATGTTTGTTTCACAGGTTACTACCCTATTGTATATCCAGACTGGCCAATGTATTCATGTAATATATACTTACTTCTCTTTCTCATTGTTAGTCCACCAATACTACTATTGGTGTTTTGGTCAAGCACAAATAGCCTTATTTAATTCTTTTGGGTAATACAACCAGAAAAGACATTTACAAATTCATTTACATATGAATTTTTTTAAATAGCAGTTGGATGTATTTCTAATTTCATATTTCAGAGAGAAAAAAAAAAAGGAGAACACATTGCTGCAGTGAAGCCATAACCAAAAGAAGCTGTTCAACATCTTAACTCTACAGGATAAACTCCTCTATGCTTTCCACTTTTCTATGAATAAGCCCAGTTTTCAGGTTGCCACAACTGTGACTTTTCTGTAAGTAACCTAAAATGAGTGAACC
Source organism: Noctilio leporinus (assembly GCA_004026585.1). Lineage (NCBI taxonomy): Eukaryota > Metazoa > Chordata > Mammalia > Chiroptera > Noctilionidae > Noctilio > Noctilio leporinus. Next base: position 50,166 of record PVIW01003121.1, on the reverse strand, counting down.
AGATTTAGGTGATTCTAAATAAGTCCACTGGCCCTCTTTAGTAAAAACATTTCTACGTAACTGTTGCACGCTGATTTAACTCTAAATACCTAGTTTTACCCTCTTGCTATTTGATGTCTTTATACTTCCCCAGACTCAGAATAGAATAGTAATTAAGGAATTTGACTTAAAAGGCCTTATATTTTTTGCTTATGGATTGTTCAATCTTGGAACAAAATGTAAAATAAGATTACAAAAAGGAATAAACCTAAATGTTTATTATCAGTTGAAATAGCACTGAAAATATCTGCACTTATTTTCCTTAAAATCAAATGCTGGTCAACAATAAAATTAAAAAAAAAAAAAAAAAAAAAAAATCAAATGCTGGGATGCAGTTATCCAGGGTGGGGCAAAAGTAGGTTTACAGTTGTTCGTATGAAAAATAATAATACAAGAAAAAACTGTTTCACATACAACCGTAAAACTATTTTTGCCCCACCCTGTATAGACTAATCAATGTCGTCAGACATTAGATTTGATGGATAATTACAATAGCCACATTACAAAAATCTTCATATAAACAACTTAAAGAATTACTCCTAAAATCGTGCTAGACCAAGCCTGCCTGGAACACATTAGGTACAAAGACAAATATACCATTCTATAGTACAAAACTTCAAAAGACATATGAAAAATATAATAATTTATGAGGAACAGCTGTATACTGTATATCAACACTCTTATAAAGAAACAAACTCAGAAAAGGTAATCAGAGTATTACTTCTTTCGCATAAGGCAACTAATGCCTTAGTATGTCAAAGTCCTTTACAAAAGGAGGTAAGTTCTAGCCCAGTTTTTGCATATTACTTTTTTTTCCTTTTCTTTTCAGCTGCTTCCATTTTAAGCTTAATTTCTTCAGCTGTAAGAGCTCCCAGTTTCTTATTCTTTGCTTTCTTAACCTTTTCCTTGATGGCAGCCACATCGATTTTAGTTTTAGTGGGAACTAGACAAATGAAAAACACAACATAACATAAAGCATGTAATTCTTTGGATTTTACCAAATAAAACATAAGAACATGTATTTAGCACAGTAATTTCAGAATACTGTTATAATTGGGAGGTCATGTTAAAAAATAGAAAACACCTGCCATCTGCCTAAAAGAAAGAAACTGCTTTAAGAGAAAAAAAAAGTTAAAATACTTTAAGATTACATTAATAAAAGTATACATGAAAATGGCATCATATTTTAGCTATTTGAACTAATAACTAAATTCAAGTATACATATTTGTCCCCTTAAATTGTAATTATGAGGAATAAAGTTATTTTTATTTACATTCTTTTCCATATTTTGGAACTTTATAGCATATTCATTAATATGCCAATTTCCCATCTTACACATTAAAGTAATTTAGATTTCATGAAGAATATTACATGTAATCCCTCTAGCTTCAGTAATTTTAATTAATCATAAAGTTAAAGGTCAAAATCTTCACCTAATACCACATAAAAACTTACATTATCTAAATGTTAGTTCAATGAATGACTAGTAAAATTTTATAAAAACAATAAGCTGAAAGTATTTAGAGGTTCTCCTAACAGAACTCAACCATCTAATCAATGTCAAAAGTTTGAACAAAAGCAGCGAAAAAAATGCCACTCTTAAGCCCTGGCTGGTGGCACAGTGGGTAAGGCGCCGGCCTGCGAACCCAAAGGTTGTTGGTTCGATTCCCCAGTCAGGGCACATAACTGGGCTGCAAGCCAGGGCTCCAGCCAGGTCTGTAGCTGGAGGCAGGTGAAAGGCAACCATACATTGATGTCTCTCTCTCTCTCTTCCTCTCCCCCTTCTCCTCTCTGAAAAATAATACAATCTTAAAAAAAAAAAAATGCCACGCTTCCTTACCATTTAAAGAATAAAAGAATAAAGCATAAAAGAATCACAAAATAAAATACCATCATACAAACTACTCAGCAACTAGAGGAGCAGAGTTAAAGCCTTCACTATAGTGGAACCACTATGTTTTTCATCTTAATAAACTGAAATAAAACTACTAAACTACTTTCAAAGTACATAACTGACATTGTAAAACCTGGAAATACAATGTTTATGATACTTTAACTTTTACATAACAAATGTTCTCCACAGAATATAGTATTTTTACTGCTGTTCACACGGATGGTAATACAGATCCTACACAAAACAGTAATGCTCCATCTGGTTTGACCAGCAGGCTGCACACAATGCTGCCCGTGACACCCGGCCCTCACTGCCACTGGCCGCTCTGCAGAGCCGCTTTAGGAATAAGCAGCACAACGTCACTAGTGGAGAAAAATGCAAACCAGGGGAGGGTGAGTCAAAATGAGACTAGGAATGGAGACGAAAAGGCACAAGATTTTACTTTGAGCATCTGGTCCCTGAGTAAAACCCATTATTTTGTTGGGTGTCCTTCAGCCCAAGGTGATGAGAAATCCCTGTTAACAATACAGGAATCCAACTTTAAGCCACAGATCAAGAGAAAAGCACAACTTCTGATGAGCTCTTTTTGAGAGGCACATTAGCAGAGCAGGGATCACATGGCTTTATTTTTATTTTTAGTTGTCATTGCACTGGTTTATACCTACTATAGTCTCTTGTCCCTAGGATTAGTGATTAATGAAATGTTAAATAAACAGAAGATATCATTATTTCTTTACTTAACACTCAAAGAAATTTAGATAAATTCACTAAGGGTTTACTTTCAATGGAACAGATTTTCTCACCACACCAAAAATTGGAAAACAACCTTTACCTTCCTTAGGCTTCACAACTGGTTTTTCTTTAGGTGGAATAAAAGCTTTGTTTCTTTCCTCTTGTCTCTTACTAAGAGCTTCTGCTTGTTTAGCCTACATTAATATAAAATGTTAGTAAAACGCAATTTATAGTTCAATAAGAATTCAAGTTTCTATGAACTTTTCTATTAATGTTTTAACTAGATATAGTCTTACCTTTATTGCTTCCATTTTCTGCCGCCTCTTTTGACTTGCCTTCATAAAGTATTCACCACTAGCCAATTCTTTATCAATCTGTTGAAACCAGTATTTACAATTAAATCAGAAATAATGTAGATGAGAGTCATTTCCTAAGAAAGGAATGTCAAGGAGGTAAAGACAGTGGGGTGAAAAACCTATGACGACTTCACAAAGGGAGTGAGGAGAAAAGAAGGAAATGTGCTTGAAGCTGAAGGGGACACGTGCACCGAAGCAGGGAGGTAGGCAAGTAGGTGAGGTGCTCACTGACTGCACAGCAGACCCTTCACCAAGCGGGGAAGGGCAACGGTTCAGGAGTGTAATAGGAAACTAGAAAAACAGTTTTCTGGAAGTTTGACTGTCAGGTGAAGGAGGTGGGATAGGATTTAGAAAGGACAACATTTCTGAGAAGAGTGAAGAGGACGAAGCAGCATTTTATAAAGTACACAAGAATGGAGAAGAGATAACAGCCTGGAATAAAGGTAGTGACATGCAAAGTGGAAAGCAAGAATTGTCTGGATGTGGTGTCTAATGAAACATTAATTAGAGAAAGCTACAGCTCATTCATTCACTATATAGTTGATGTTGATAACTGATCTATTCTGCACATACAAAGCATTATTATATCTAAGGCAATGTTCTAACCTCTTTATAGGCATAAGCTCTTTACAATGACTAATTCATTTAATTCACATTAACAATTCTTTGAGATAGGTGTTTCATTATCCCCATTTTATGTATGGGGAAACTGAAGTACGCATAGATTAAATTATTTGCAAATAAGTGGCAGAAAATAATCAATTGAGGCATCACTGTTGAAGAAGCTTATAGCTGTAGCAGAGAAAGATAAGATGATGACTAGCTATGGGACAGGCAGTAAGAAGTAAAGCAGGTGTCATGGAAGCATGGTTTAGTTACTCCTTGTTCCCTCAACCATCAATTTCTTTTTTGGCTCACTTCCTTCCCTTTGTAGAGGAGACCTCAGGATCCAACACCTCCAGTTTTTCCCCCATGATGACCATCACTCTTTTCCCTTTGACCTCTCATCAAACCTTCCTCAAAAAACTTCAAACACAGCGATGTGGAGTATTCAGAAAGAGAAGGTTCACTGGCTGAGCACAAAGAACTAGCAGAAAGGGCCAGGTTTCCAAGAAGGGGAACAATGAAGCAAGATCCCTCAGGAGTTAGGTGAAAGTGGAATTAAAAGGTCAAAGAAAGGAGGGGAAAAATGAAGGTGAAAAAAGAGGAATTGGAAGAGCTCTTGCCTGATGGTCTCAATATTTCACTAAAGTAAATTCAATGTCTTCTGCTAGGAGTGGGAAGGTGTCTGGGAAATTAAGTGGATTCACAGAACTGCCACAAAATACCGAGGACCTACTTGAGGTTGGAAATGTAAATTTACAGTGGGTATAGCCTGAAGGTATGATGTTCCCCATCTACGTCTGGCAGCCACATCATGAACAGTACTTAAGTTTCAGGACTGACCTGAGCTTAAGAGTTCTGCTGGGCAGGTAGGACAGAAGGAAAAGGGAGCGTGAGAGAAAACCATGATGAGCAAGGTGGAAAAGGAAATTTTGGAAAGGAGATGAAGCCAGAGACAGTTGGCAAAAGGAGAGGCATTCATAACTTAGAAAAAGGATAATATTAGAATTTAAGATTTCAGAACTGGAGCAGTCATATAGCTCATGGTCACGGGAATGAAGCTAAAGCAGAGTTGGGGTCATTTTGGGCTAAATCGTTGAATTTTTTAGTAACTATAGGGACATGAGCAACAACCACCACCTTGATATACTAGTTTACATTCACAATGTGCGGCTCTCCATCCCCATGTACTTCGCTCAAAATAAGCCTGTTTACACTTATGTTCAGTTTTCTTGTATCTCTACATAGTTGAACACACACATACATGCACACAGCAATTCTACCTAAAATACCCTCAATAAAGTTTTACGACAAAACTGATATAAGTTCCCCCCTCACGTAACAAAATTCAACATTAATACTGACCTGACTTTCTGGCTGTGGCGGTGGGAATGGTGTATACTCTTTCTTAACAGTTTTTTTCTTTGGTTCCTTGCGTTTGTTGACATTTTTGTGCTTGAACTGTGGCAAAAATCTTTCCCAACTTTGTGATCTTAATTCAGAATCTTTCGCCAATTCTCGCTTAATCATTAAGGTCTTTAGTCATGCAATATACAAATAATGTAAAAAATTTAATTTAAGAAGTCAAAAAATTTTCAAACTAAGACATAAATATTGTTCTTTTAAATAGTGCATAGTCTCCTGGGTAGGATTAAAGCAATTCCATAAAGGAAAAAACAGGTAATCTTGATTTTTAACCAAGCATTGGAAATTTAGATTAGGAAATTAAAAATTATTAAAATAAACTGAGATGAAAAAGACTAATTCAGCTTTCCAACCATTATTTCTTTAAAGTTTAAAATTCAACTTAACAGCAGGGAGAGCTCTTAATAATGTTCTCTGAAAGCAGGAAGCTTTCATTGGCACCTGAGGTATCACAGGAAAAAAGCAAACTTGCACATGATCAGGCAAAACCAGTATTCTCACGTTTCCCCCACTTCCATTTGAATTTTATAGACATTGGAACATCAGAGGTTGCAAATGAGGCATCAGATGCATGATTAGTTTATTTAAATGTCATGATGTAACTCCAAATCATTCTTCCGCCCCAGTCTAACATTATCATATCTACTAAGTACCCGTCATAAACAGTTCATTATACCATGGTTACATTTCCCAGTACAGTCATGAACTCTGTGCCCACAGGGATATAACAGATCTTTCTCACAGGGCTAATGTATAAAAGAAGTAATGCACAGCTCTTTTGGGTAAACTAAATTACTGAGTGTTAAGTACCCCTCCCCCAGGAAAGTTTTAATGCAATCTTAAATATTTGAGACTTTTTTTAATAGAAAAAAGCAGAATTCTGAAACACCACATCTTTAAATATAATGCATGGGGTCACAATCTAAGAAAACAGAATTGGTATCAACTATGACAAATTCTGCAAAGCCTTTCTCTGTGTTTGAATTATATAATACATTGCAGTGTCCATGTCAATACTGGACTCCCAAGCTTCCAAGGAAGTAAATACAGGAATGGGTTAGAGTTGACTGGGCTAAATTCTACCTCTAATTTACCCAAAATAGCTCTGCGTTATCTGTTACGTATATTAGACTTTTATAAAAATTTAATTTCAAGAAAGGTTTCTGTAGCTAGAAGAAGTATGACAATCACTTTTATGGCTATATATTATTAACACTCACTTTAATGTTATAAATTGGATGAATATTCTTCATAGTATCTAGGACTACTTTTCGAACCTGAAATTTACAAAGAAAAATTAATTATTTGCTCAAAAAGATTTTAACAAACTAGGTAGAAAGTAACCAATAATTATACTGCAAAATCTACAAACCAGGCAATGGCTGCCGAACTGAACACATTAGTTCCTTCAACTGCTCTTACTGGCTGCTTGATTTTTCCTAATAGTCAATCTCCCTTGGGCACAACGACATTACTCAATTATACTGCTGAAATGTGACATACAGAACTAGTATAACACTCTGGAACTGTGATTTAGAGGGAAGAGGACTGGATTTAGATTCAGAAAATGTGGACTCACATAAAGGGATGGCCACTTTATTTTCCTGTTCTAGCTTTCTCATCTGCAGAAATGAAAATACCTCAGTGGTCTGTTGGGAGAACTGAATATATTTAGACTTAATAGAACTATAAAGTATGCAATGTATTTAAGGTATTATTGCACCATGAGAAAAGAGCAGGTACTTTACAAGAGTAAGGTCCAGAATTCTATTAAAGGCCCTGGGAAGGAAGACTCAAGACCTCACAGCCAGGTTCAGACAACAGCATCAAACGGAGTTAACTGAAACAGTATCTGCTTTACAGATTTCCTTGTAACAAGTTAAAAAATGTTCATGAAAATATTAAACATTACAATAAATTCAAACAAAAGAAAATATCTTTAAAAAAAAAAAAGAATATTTGAGTGTGGTCTCTACTGGTTGTATACATTCCTGCAAATTATAAGATCTGTTCAATTCCCTAATATTTGAGTACATGTGACATTATGCTTTTCATACGTACTACAGACTAAGAGCCTAAATACTCATTTAAAATTTGTAGTGAAAGCAGTGATGTGCAGACTCTCTAACCAATAAACAGAGGTCTCTATGACTGAAAAGGTTGCCCATAAGGTGGAAGGGCCCAGGAGTGGCAACTCCCTTAAGTTCTAGGATGTACTAATGGGTAACCAAACAAAGCACACTCTAAAAAATTACAATAATCATAAGACAACATACCCAAATTTTTTATTTTTTTTTCTCTGCTGAAAATTAAAGATATTAATTTATCCTCACCTCCTTTAAGCCTCTAAAAGGTCCAATGGCTGAAACTGTGTTTCCCTGAACCATAATGTAACAGTTTGTTAAGAGTTCCAATGCCTGTATCAAAAGAAAAGTTGAAATTCAGTTGAAATACAACGGAAAACTAATGACAAAGGAAGATACTCAAGTTTCCCACTGATAAAAAGTACCTTCAACGTAGATCCTTTGGGACCAATAAGCCGTTGTCTTCTTTTTACAAATCTTTCTTTATTTCTTACTAAAGAACCTATTTTAATGATGTCACATGCAACATCATCCTGAAGAATTCGAACTGCCTTTTGAAAAAATAAAGAAAATAGTTTAGAAACACAAATACATTTCTTTTCAAAGCCCACACTGATATCTAAGCAGAATAATGAAAACTCTATGAAGGGAAGCGGGAGGATTAAGGAGGCAGGGATGGATGGATGCGGTGTTATATGCTGTCTCTAATGTCGGCACAAATAAAGCAAAGTCTCTGTGACTGTAAATTTACCTGTTCAAATGAAACACTCCTTGCTAACAGTTTTATTAGGTCTCTGGCCTTAATGATGACATATGGATCAAAAGTCTTCTTCGTTGTACAAACAGTCATGCTACCTTCGATCAGGTCCAGGGTTGCATTAACGTGCTACGAAAAGGAAAGAGCAAGCAAGCAGCTGTCTAAAAATGAAATAAATTTTAGGTAATCACAGAGCCCACACTAATCTAATTATTAATTACTGTAATCTCTCTCAAAAATTACATCAACTCCTTCCTTAAATAAGCTGGGTAGTTGATGTAAAGGATGGCTACTTTCATACTTCAAAAAGTACAGAAACTCAGACAACTGAAACTATTTATACTTACTTGGCTCTAGAATACTTTGAACTTACTGGAATAAAGATTACCTTTAGCTTAAAAAATATGCAGCAATCCCAATGAGGCCATACCTAAGACCTAAGGTAAAAATATAGAGCTGTATGGCCTCCCTACTTTGGACCTAGCTCTAAGCCATCACCTGCTCCTTAGGGTGAGAATGAACTTCCTTTTCCAACTTTTTAAAGGCTGGCTTGAAATAAATAAAGTAAAAACAAATTATCATAGGTTAAGAAAGAAGCAATAATTGGAAAAGTACGCATTGCTTCTCAGTAGAATCAGATTTCAACAAGGCAAGGCAAGATGCTATTTTTTAAATATATATAAACATATTCTGAAAAATATTTCAACATAGTGAGTGATGGACTACTCAGCATAAAGTTGGGTCTTTATGAGTTTACGAGAGAGTAAGAGCCAGAGAAGGTGAGCGAGCCACAAAGCCCAACCCCAGGTGGACAGCTATAAAACACTGCCTGCAGTTTGCTGAGCCACCCTCATACCCAATGGGCACAAACAACTCCTCAGCAGCCAGTCAGTTTGAAAAGTATATTTTATATCACAACTTAGTACTCATGTACATATACACACATACAAGTGAACCAAACTCTTCTTAAGATGATCCTTACCACATGTGATACATTCATCTTTTAAAAGACTTCTTTTATATACTAAATTGACTTCTGGGTCCGCTGATGGATTTCGATCCACAGTTTGAACACCAAAAACAGATACACTGCTCTACGGACATGGCAGCAGCAACGAATGGGGGAAAGTTGGCACATTCAAAACTTTCTTTTAAAATGAAAATTAAGCAACTCAAACTGTATAGGCACATGGCAACTACCATTGCACAGAGCAGGCATTCTAAAAATTGGGAGTTCACATGAGTTTCAGACAGTCCATGAACCAATTTTAAAGGCTGGTGACTTTTTCAATTACTCACAAAATTAAAAGCAAATGGATTACAAAAATAAAGCTTATCCAGGATGTTTAAAATACCAAAGGAATCAAATTAACCAATTATGCTAACTGGCACTTTAAAAACTCCACCAGCATACATACATTTACTTCAAAGTAAAGGCATAAGCAGGAGCACAATCTCAAAGAAATATATAAAATACGCATACATGCTCATTTAACGCTTTCTGTACCAATGGCCAGCACTCTTTCAAGTAAGCCTCTCTATACTTTGGGAACAAGGTTGCAAAACTGCTCTCCTCCAAGAGTCCTCTGGGATTGTCCTCTTTGGAAAAAGCTGGTTCCTTCCAACCATCAGGAACAGTGAGGAGTTCTGATTCATCTACAGGAAAAAATGAACACATGACATTTTAACCTACTTTTGGGCATTTATATGGATGCATTTACAAGCCTCCAGTACTCTCCTTGCATTTCCTCTTCCTATGCTTTTTCTTTTTTTTTTAATCCTCACCTAAGGATATGTTTATTGATATGAGGAAGGGAAGGAGGGAGGGAGGGAGGGAGAGAGAGAGAGAGAGAGAGGGAGAGAGAGAGAAAGAGAGGAACACATGGAACAATGAGTCAGATGCCTGCCATGTGCTGTGTGACTGGGGATTGAACCTGCAACCTAGATATATGCCCTGACTGGTGAACAAAGCCACACCTTTTGGTGCATGGGATGACGTGCCAACCTACTGAACCACCCAACCAGGGCCCCCTTCCTATGCTTTTTCGATTACTCAATAGTCAAAAGACAGGATTCTATTATTATCGTCAACACATTGTATTAAAATTATTTGTACACATTTCAGTTGCTTCATAAAGCAAAGTTCCTTAAGGGAAGAAACTGCCTTGGATCCACACTAATTATATATGCCTGACAGATAATAGGTACTCAAGGAATTTCCACTGCACTCCATTGTGTTAGAGTTGAAGATGCAAATATCATTTTGTTTACAAGGTTTAAATTTAAGTAACCTTTCAAATTTTACTGAAGTGAAGCCTGAATATTTATGTATGTATTTATATACCATAGTTGTATGTGTGTGCACATGCATAAAACTTTTAAAAGCTATTACTTTGGTGTACATTTTCAGTTAATAACCACTGGTATAGAGTTTGAGGTTTTCCAAAGTTTTCACACACCTTATTTCTTACCTTTTATCACAACTGTGAAAGGTAGGAAGAATCAGTATGATTTTTCCCATGTGATAAAAGATATTCAGTCCAAAAATTTAGTAACTTGTCTAAGGGGACATAAAGGTCTCCTTTCATTAAAACAAAATGCCTTTGAAGGGCCATAAATTATCTCCCACATCATTTATTAAAATTTCTTATCTTGGATTTTAGGAACCTCTTAAATCCAAAGGCTGTAATTTAAATCAGTACCACTCAAAGGTACAATCCATTGACCTGAAGCATGAGCATAAATTGCAAGTATGTTAGAAATGTAATTCTTGGCCTCCACCCCAGATTTACTGAATCTATATCTCTGGGAAGAGGCCCAAGACTCTGTTTTAACAATTTCATCAGGAGATTTGTATGTACACTAATGTCTGAGGATCAGATCATCGTAGTTCATGTTATGCACCATAGCCAGGTAAACCTATTTTGTTTCTTATACTCACACCCACTTTGCTATTTCTGGTTGAAATCACAGAGAAAGAGAAGATGCCTCCAAAATCACAGCCAGTCTCCTTACTTGAAGAACTGAATCAGGTTCAATTATCATGGCATAAGCTGGAACGTTGGCGTCATGTGCCCTTCTTAGCTAAAACTGTCACAGGATGTTTTGTCCAAATTGGCATTGGAAATTGCAACCGCAAACCATTTATCTGGTTGCTGAGATTACAGATGTGTTGTGGAAACCACTAAGGTGTACCAGCTTGGTGGTACCAGAACAAACAAAAGGGCTACAACTACACCATGGCAATGACCAACAGGTGTTCCACCTTGAGTGTGTTTCAAACCAAGAATTCACTGAAAGTGAAAAGAAGAGATGTTCTCTGCTGGCATGCAGTTGCCCACTCCAAACGAAATCCATTAAGAAGGAATGATCTATTAAAGCTCTTAATTATAAGTTCAATGATCAAAACATCGAAGAGATTGTAAAAGAGAAAGAAAGGTTCAGAAAAGCTCTATGCTATGAAGGCTCAGCTGCTAAAGAAAAAGGCTATAACTGAGGATCAGGGGGATCAGGGCAAGACCAAATAAATCTAAGACCAGCTGAATGAGCTAGAGGAGTGGGCAGAGGCCCTGGGCTGCCAGCAGACCAAGAACATACCTGCTATCAGTTACATCAACCAGCAGAACCAAGAATGGAATGTTGTGGAATTTGAAAAGGCCCTTGTGGCTGAAAATCACAACATGAAAAACCAATAGATGGATCCCTTTACCAGGCAGCAGTGCAAACCTACCATTGTTTCTAATTCTGGGGACCCAGCTGTCCAAGTTGCCATCTTGGCCCAGCTGAATGCAAAATAGGGTTCTGGAGTGTTACCAGATGCTCCAAAGGAAATGAGCAAGGATCAGGGAAAGGATAAAGATTTGAATTTTAAGTCAGCCAGTGACCTCTCAGGAGACTTGTTGAAAAATACATGATTTTGATGGGAAGATTGATTTACAGGTTCCCAGCTCAGAGTCAAAGGCTTTCACCATCACCTCCAATGCTCCACCAGCCAAGGATGGGGCTCCAAAGAGATCTCTGAACTTGGAGGACTAGAAAAGATGACAGGGGCTTATCTGAGTGCACTCAGCCTGCTGCTTCTGACCCTGTATGCCCCATCAGTGTCCCACCTTCCTCTTTTCCTTTGATTTGCCCTCTTTGGGCCAGAACAGCAATAGAAACTGAGTAGAGCCTAAACTGCCTGTCATCTGTAACATAAACCATTTACTGTATAGCCCTCCCTTGTCTGCACCATCTTCCATCAACCCCTTTCCTGCCAAGGCCTAATGCAGTGCAGTCCTGAATGCTCTTAGGCTTTATCCATGTCTTTAGATTTGAGTTTGTCTTTTTTTTTTTAATTTAAAGAGAATTAGCCAATCTTCATATATCGTTCACTTTCCAGTATCCTAAAAAAAGTAGCTGGAAATCTACAACTGTCATTGCTTAAAATACACAACTGATCAAGTCCCTGCCCAATTATTTAAACACTTCAGTGCTATGACTTTTAAAATTGGCAAAAACAAACAAAAAACACCACCACCACCAACAACAACAAAACAAAAAACAAGGAATTTCACAATAGAGGAAGTACAAATAGCCCAAAATCATGTGGAAAGATGTTCAACCTCATTAGTAATAAGAAAAGTTCAAATTAAACTAGGTACCACTTCATACCAAAATGACACAAGTTTATAATTTAGAAAATAACAGTTGTTACTGTGTTTGGAGAGCAATGAGAATTCTCATTCACTGCTAGTGGCAGTATGAACTGGCACAAAGCTTTGGGAAAGATTTAGTATTATCTGCACATATCATGCACTTCAAGGATTCCAATCTCATGTACGTACATAACTTAGAGAAACTACAGAATATATAAATCAAGAGATATGTACAAAGATGTTTATAGCAGCATTGTTTTATAATAGTAAACAATAGGAACAATGCAAATGTCCACCAATGGTAGAATAAAAATATAAATCAGCATATATTCACACAAGGGAACATCATATAGTAGTGAAAAGAAAAAACTACAGCTTCAAGTACTGCCCTGATTAAATAAGAAAAACAAAGTTAAACCCAAGAGGCAGGCTACAGAACCATGCCTACAGTCCTCCTGCATTCACATAAAATTAAAAAAACAAACAAAAAAAGAGGCAAAATCAAACCACTTTGTGCATAGGTGGTAAAGGTGCTGGAAAAGAACAGAATGATCAACATGTTTTAGAATGGTTACTTCACGTCTCAGAAAGAGAAAGAATATAATGATCCGAGAGGTGCTTGTAGGGGGCTTTTGGGGTATGCCAATGCTATTTATTCTGCCCAATGGTTTGAGCGCTCCTTTCTGTGTTGTTTTTATTCTTTAAGCTGGATATATAGTGTTATGTATGTTCATAATTAAAAAACAACACGCCATCTTTAATAACACTCTACTCTCTACAGAATGAGAGTTAAAGGTTTTTAACACTTCCAGTAAGAAGGGCTGCTTAAGTCCTAGGCTATTTCTTTAGTTTCTTAGTCTCTTTCCCTGTCATTCACACTGAAGACAATGGATAAAACCTGCATAAAACAAGACAAGGCAGCAACATACAAGCAAGGCAGTCCGAAGAGTAGGACCATACTGTCTTAATACTTTAGCATTTTGACGAACAAGAATTACGATAAATGTTCCAAAATTTCTTTACGAACTGACAAACTAGCATTGAGGACACGCCAGATACCTCCTCGTTATCACAATGTCTGTCTCCATTATTATCAACGTTCAAATACAAAACGACCTTCTACTTCTACCACATCACTCATATTGTTAATCACTTCCAGCCACTACCGCCAAGTCTAGGGGCTTGCAACGCCCTATAAAAATTTCTCATTCCTCATCATTTTCCAGGAGACGAATTCCGCAACAACTTCACTTAGGGTCTCTTAGCAAAAGCGGTTAGTTACACGTGATCGACACCACACACGCCAGATGGTTTTCACAGGCCCGGCCAACAACCGTGAAATCCAGCAATCATTGGCATCAACTTTAGAGAATAAAATCAAAGCGAAGTTACTCGTTCCCAGCAAGGGAAGCAAGCAATAGCAACTAAACACCCAAACCCAGGCTTCGGTTCTCACACAACCTTACCTTGGTCCTCTGGCTTCGGCTTCTGGTTACGAACCTCCCTTTTCTCAGCCACTGTAGCGGATCCGCTTAGCTTGGAGGACGCCATCTTTAATTGCTCCCGGCGTTTCCGGAAGTGGAACGGTTCTTAAATCCTTCCGGCTAAACTTCTTTTGCTCAAAATGAGTTCCGAGGAGATCTGCGCAGTCTCAGTGCACGCCTATGCTAGAACCCGCGTATTTTCTCAAGCTATAGCGCTTCTATTACCCGACCAAGGAAGAGCCAGAGACTTCTTTCCCAGGGTACACCGCAACCACGGAGTTCGAGTGCATCTTGGGAATTGTAGTTAAGCACTGTGAACAAACTGGAGAGAACTTTTGTCTGTTAATTTTCCTCTGGCCGCAAAGTCAACTCCTGAAGACGGACTCCAGAGTTGAGCCACAGAGTGCAACCTATCCCTGTTGTCACTAATTTGATCAATATTTATATAGTAGTCAGATATGTGGTAGGTGTTGGGAGAAGGTGACAGTAATAGCTGCCCTTTACTGTGGTATTACTTTGTTCGGGGTACACTAAGCGCATTATTTCTAATCCTTAAAACAAAAACAAAACTATAAAGTGAGAAAAACAAAGTTAAAACAAGGTTGATCATTTTTTGGAAGGTAAGTTTTCAAGGCTCTTGTTTCTCATGGTAATTTCCTAGGGTCTTGGTATTTCTTTTTTTAAGCCAGAGGGACAGTAGTTAAGCAACACTTGTGAAGTATTTCACCAAGATAAGATTTCACAAAATGCCTAACTCCAGGGTATCTCTGACCTTCATATTAGCTGACTTCAAGATGTGAGATTCATCACTACCACAAATATTTGTGTTTCTAGAATTCTAAGACTCACTAAAAGTAATATGTCTGTTAATGACTGGTCTCACTGATTACATTTAAAAAATTTTCAGCACAAATAGAAAAAAAATTTATAGGTTGGATTCCTCGCATCAGTGAAATGGGGAACAATGATTTGAAATCCACCCTTGGGGTATCTTCTATAAAAGATTCTTATGAGGTACATGTAGAAAACAGATTGTTACTTAGGGATAGAAGATCCCAATACACTGATTTTGGTTTTTATCCTATGTGTCTTATAGATGACAGGCAGTGATTTCATCCCTATATTCTAACAATTTGCTCAAAAATTACAAATCTCTATAATAGAACAAATAACAGGTGAAAGTTATAAAGTATGAAGCAATTCCTTCAATGTTCTTAGAAACCCTATGAAGCAGGTTATTATTTAAGGAACTCAAGACACTAATAAGACTTCAAGTCCAGGCAGTCTGCTTAGCAGCTCCCTTATAAAGAGGGCTGGGTTTTCAGCTTGGTAGCTTTTTGACCTGAGTTGCACCAGCAACCCTTCTCTGAGTCTTTAGCCCACTGGCCCATCCTAAAGATTTTGAACTTTCCAGGCCTCCATAATCAAGTGAATATGCTCTCTATATTGTTTCTCTGAAGAACCCTGACTAATGCAGCAAGTTATAGTAGAGCAAATCCAACAGCTGATAAACATTGCACTCAGTCACATTACTATCAGAGAAGCATACACACACACACACACAACAATATTACTTTTCACCTACCAAACTGGCAAAAAGGAAGTATAAAACATTTAAAGATGATAGTCTGCTGGAGGAAAGAACTACCTCATACAGGTTAGTGGAAATGTAAACTGTGATGGCCTTTTTGCAAAGCAATCTGTCAATATAAAATATATGTATACATACTCTTCCATAATAATTTTGCTCCTGGGAAGCTATCAACTAGAAATAAAGCACCATTCCATTAAGACATCTGTACAATTGTGTTGGTTACTGTCTTGTATAGAAGCAATTCAGTGAAAGGTGCTTCGGAGACACATAGTGAATTTAGTACTTGCTGGTTGTGTCAGCCTGAGCAAATTTTTTACCCACCCTGTTCAGTTTCCAACCATGGAGAGAAGAATCTTAACTAAGTGACTTTAAACATGCAAAGTGCCCCCCCCATTTGCTATATACTCAATAGGTGTTAGCTATTATTTATTTATAGTAGCAAAAATAACGAAAAGCATTTTGATGATCCGTGATAAGTAAATTGATTTTACCTTCATATAATCACGAGATAGTATGCAACCATTCATAATAATTAAATATATATGGAGATATTATGGGACACATTGAGTGATAAAGCCGGATATGTATAGTTAAAATACTTGCATAATAATTACATATATCATTATCCCATTTTATAAAACAAATCAGTAATTCATTCAACAAATATTTATTGAGCATCTATAATGTTTCAGGCATTGTTCTAAATACTTGGTCCTGTTGTATGTGTTGGAAATAATAATTATAATTATTATTTTACTTTATACATTGCTAATTTGATATGTGTGTGTATATGATTATACAGTTGTAAATCAATCACAATTGCTCCCTTTAATATCCTTGGTAATCTGAATATAACATGTACTCAGATTTGCAAGGTTATTCCCAGTAATTGCACGAATAACACTAAAAGAAAAATTGTCATCTCTAAAGAGTCTCTTGGCATAAATCTGGCCTGGGAAGTCCTCTCTGGGTCATAGCAATAGCAGGCAGACCCATTTAAAAAATATTTATTATTTTTAGAGAGAGAGGAAGGGAGAGAGGCAGAGAGGAAGAGAGACATCAATGTATGGTTGCCTTTCATCTGCCTCCAGCTACGGACCTGGCTGGAGATCTGGCTGGTAACCTGGCTATGTGCCTTGGCTGGGAATCCAACCAGCGACCTTTTAGTTCGCAGGCCTGTGCCTTATCCACTGTGCCACCAGCCAGGATCCAGCAGGCCCATTTTGACAGTGACTTTCCTCCTCTTTGGCCCCTTAAGGAATCTAGACCCACATGCAGCTATCCTCCCATGGATGCGTTTCACCAGCCCTTGTTATCCTGCTCATTCATTTCCCCATGCAAAGCAAGTTGGCCTCACAACTCTCCTTTGGACTTAAGAGACCTTAACTCTCACACAATTAACCCAGAGTGGCGAGGCAGACAAGCTGTTTCCAACACATTTTCTTTTATTGTGGTGGGACCCTTCCCATAAATAACTCCTGAAATACTGAACTTGACAACTGTCTTGTGCCTTTTACAGTGAGAAATTCCAACACACTGACTTGCACTGGAACACACCCCATAAACGTTGAATCTCACAGAATGTAATGTGGTCTAAGGGCACCCTGAAAAGACCTCATTTTGATGTTTGTTGGCTTTCTTTTCTATTGTGGACAAACATGATCTGCAGCACTTGTGCCATTTCTCACAGGGTCACCAGGGGGCAGTGCGTGTCTGCTGGGACAGTGACCCTGCCCTGGCTCCAAAGTTCCTATACTGGCTGGTCTTCAGAAAGTGTTTTCTGACCTCAGAGGATTTCTTGAATGCATTTATTTACTTGCTTTTCTTCATAAATTTCACATGGAAACTAATGGAAATTCACTATCAATACCAATTATAGGTTGAGCCTATAATATCCCTTGTGACAAAAAGACATGTAAATGATGTGTCCCAACTCCTGTCTGTGTTGACCTCTGTCCTTTTCCCCATCCCTCCAGGCATGTATAAGCCTCTAGAAAAAATAAAATTGACCCTCTGTGTAATGCATTAGAGGCAATTGTTCAACATATGGTCCCTTCTTCTGGATACGATTCTTCTAATAGCAAGTGGTCCACTCATAACACTGTGGAAATGTCACTGAATCCCTGAGAGACATGATGAAGCTATTGGGCAGGAGATCTCAGCAGAAGTCTGTCCAAGTGGGCAGTCTCCTGTCAGTGCAGCCATGGTTAGGTCCATACTGTCTGCTACCCTCTAAGCACTGAGTTTGCTTTGCTCTGTAGAGCATGAATCAAGTTATTCCTATTCTAAAAGAGCAACAGCATCAGCACAGTATAAAGTGGTTATAGTTACAGTGAAAGAGACATAGAGTAATGTTTTTAATGAATAGTCATCCTGCTTGCAGCAGGATTCTGCTTCTGTGTGATATTGTCATCATTCCTCACCCCTCTGAGAGCAGAATCCACACCTTGGTTCTGAAATATTTCAGGGCCCTAGACCAGCACCTGAGAGTGAAGACGGGGCACATGCTGCACAGTAAGTCAGTTTGGGATGCAGGATCACAGATTTGAGAATATATTTGAAATTGAGATACTCCGGAGTCATTCAGATGTGAGGCCATAAAGACCAGGCTGCTGTGTGGTCTGCCAGGCCCTTTACAAAGGTTGTCTTGCTCAGTGCATCTCAAGCCAGAACAGAGCTGGTCCCAAGGATTTCCCAGAATCACCATTCTGCTTTGCCTTCTCTGGCTTGCTCTGGCTTTTCTGATTGTCCTGACATGTGGCTTCCCTCTTTAGTTTAAGGATACATTTTTGATTTCTTTGAATAACCCGGTGTCATCTTAGGTGGGCGTGCTGTCACCATGCATGTCTTCTGGCACTATTGTGATTGCTGTATCATCCCCAACTCCAGGTGAAAGACAGACACACACACACACACAGACACACACACACTATAGTTGACACAGACATCCATCAATGATAGCTTCAGGACCTCGCAGGTGTATTGATACAGTTAAAGAGGCCCATCAGCAATCCCTATTTCTGCTCTGCAAGCCCTGACCTGAGATGTGATTTGGACCTGACCACCAGGTAATATACTGCACAACAACCTGTTACTGCTCAGGGTGGGCCCTGTCTTCATGTCCCTCTTTCCAGCACATAGAGAGGTTTCTATAGGAGCTGCCTACAAAGGGCTCACAGAGAGAACTTGGCCTGCATTGGCCTGTCCTAGGTTACCCGGTATTACCTTAGGGGAATCTACTAGAAATGTCCAGAGATTATCAAGGAACAGGATACAGCTGGTGTCTGTAGCAGCTGAGAAGGTTTTCAAGCTAGGGGTTTCCAATGACCAGCACTCTGGGAATATGAAAACTGCAAGACCACATCTCTATCTGTCTCTTGCCAAGCAAGCTGGCTCTGGGGCTGTTATTAGAATGTGGGTGCCCGGTAACAGGGGTTCCAAGTTTTCTTGGTGTCAGTCACCAAGGAAGTGACTTCACTTTCTGAAGTTCCTTTCCTCCTGAGTTACTTCCTCAAATCACAACTACTCAAGTAGTCTTCTAAGCCTTTCCCCTTGTACAGACTGGATTAAGTGACTCCAGAGAACATAGCAAAATGATCCAATTTTATTTTCAGAATGTGGTTGTGAAAAGTCAGTGCCAACCTGGTTGGTCACTCAGACCTGTTTTCTTTCTAGAACCCTCTCAAAAACTGTCAACCTGGGTAACGACTTTATGTTATGTGTTGTTATCTGGTAAGAATCACGTAACTTCTATGTCCCTTTGTCCATATCAGACATACTTTTACATAATTTCACTAATAGTCTTCTCTCCACAATCTTCTTGGAAGGTCTGGTGTAGCTAGTGTGCCCATTTTAAAACAGAGTTGTGTCTAGACCCAACCTCACATTCTTACGTCTTCTGGATTCTGGATAAGCAAGTATGTCTCTCCTGTCTGCACAATGAAGATTTTTCTACCATGTACTCTTTAGGAAGTCCCCAGTCATGTGTGGGATACTACCTGTAAAATTTTTAAAGTGCTGTCTCTTGTAAGAGGTTCCTCCAACATCTGTTTTCTTTGTTACACCATGCGTATGTTCCTTTTCAAATTCTATCTTTAGTTTTACTTCGTGTGTGTGTGTGTGTATGTGTGTGTGTTAAGGCCAATATTCTGGATGCCCAGAAGATACAGTCCCATTTAAGGAAGAATAGCCAACAGCCTCCCAAAACCTTTGGGGTTCTGACTTTTTAGCACCAAACCTATGGAAGAGGATAGAGGCTTAACCTGGCGGGTAGGTGACTTGTCTGGCGTCTGCTATTCATGTTCCCTGTCCAGTTCCAGCCTCTCTGTGGGCCTCAGTTTCCCAAGTATTGAATGAGGAATATAATTTAGAACTACATATGTGTGAGCTCAATATAAAGGGGTTCCTACTGCATTCACACAGGGTGGGCTCTTAGCAGGGTGCAAGCCATCACCATGTCTCCACATGGGTACAGTAGCCCAACTTTTTCCAAAGCTTCTGACTAGGTCTAGGTGCTGCCAGGACTCCATTTTGAGATTGCAGAGCAGCGTTCATTCCTGGGTCTGCATTCTCAATGGTATGGGGTTCTGGGCAAGGCACAAACCTGGGCTTTCTCCTTACCTCCCCAGTGGCTGTCTGTGATTTCCACATTCTGGTTGGCGCCTCCTTCTGCAATTCCCTCCCCTTGTGTGCAGACTGGTTTAAATGATTCTGGAGAACAACGGAAAATGATTCAACATTACTTTCAAAATGTGGAAATAAAACGTCAATGCCAAACCTGTTGGTCACTCAGACATGTTTTTTTTTTTCTCCTAGAACTCTCTCAGACCCATCAGCCTGGGAAACGAGCTTCCATGTTACATGTTGCTATCTGGTGAGAACTACGTGGCCTCAATCTGAAACAAATGAGAAAACAAAGAGGAAGTCAGGTCTTCCACCCACATTGAGGCCCACGAGTATCCCCTGAGTGAGCTGAGACCTGAGTGAAGCACGTCCCACCCCAGGTGAAACCACAGCCCTAGGAGATGGAGAGACCTTGGTGACGCATCCACTGGGCCATGTTGGGTTTCTATAACATCACTGTCACTGGCTTCATCCAGGCTTCCAAGATCTGTTAAGGCTTAAATGTGCAGCTGATAGCCATCTTTGATTTGATAAGTATAGATATGTCAAAAATAAAATAACTTCATTCCATTATTTTAAAAAGTTTATCCAGTTATAAAGATTATACTTGGCCTGGCAAGGTAGCTCAGATGGTTAGAGCATCGCCCCAATGTGCCAAGGTTGTGGATTTGATCCCTGGTCAGGGTACATAAAAGAAACAACCAATGATGCATAACTAAGTGAAACAACAAATCAAAGTTCCTCTCTCTCTCTCTGCCTTTCTAAAAAAAAATTGAAAAATAAAAAATAAAGATTATACAATACTTATAAGATTGGAAATGGTTATATTTTAAGTCACTACTTATTTTTACTCCCTGAGCTATTGCTACAGATTTATTTTTAAATGAGTATCTTTGATTTTCCTAAATAATCAAGAAAATGGAAAATTCTTTGTTGGCTCATTTTTCTTTCAATAATGAGGCTTTTACTTGCTACAACTCAAATATATATTTTTCCACAACTTTTTTCTTTAGCTGAGTGTGCTAAAGGACCTGAGACCAAGGAAGTAAGCTCAGTATCTTCGATTAGAACACAAATGTGACAAAGATAAAAATATTCTGGGGCAGGAGAGTGCATTCCGGGGGCCAGGAAAATAAACATAGTGTTCCTGCAACATACAAAGCTAGTCTCAATACTTAAGATAGCTTTAGGTGGAATGAAATGTTATCTTAAATACCCCTTTTCTGTATTTTCTTATACTTCTAAATATAAATTGTCATTAGTAAATAATCATAATGAAAAATAATACTTCAATTTAATTTCCTCCAGCCAAGCCTGGCTGAGTTGAAACATGTTGAACTCGAGAGTAGGGCAATTTTAGAATTGAACAAATAAACTCAGAGGAGATGGCAGAAAGATTACCTTGGCAACCTGACCCCAGGACCTTGGGTGCAACCATATCACTTCAGTGTCAAGTCACAGAGGCTGGTTATTATGATTTATAATCCAGGCAGTTTGGGGGTCCAGATAGGGAGTCTTCCTTTGCAAATTTAGAAAGGTGCTTGCTTCGGCAGCACATATACTAAAATTGGAACGATACAGAGAAGATTAGCATGGCCCCTGTGCAAGGATGACACACAAATTCATGAAGTGTTCCATATTAAAAAAAAAAAATTTAGAAAGAACAAGTATTTGGAATCTGCAGAAGAGGACTATATGATCTTCAGTAAAGTGGCTTAGTTAATGGAAATAATAGTATAACAGTTTAATTTAAAACTATGCCATAAAAAATAATGGAATTATTGCCTCTGTAAAAATAATTACATTGAAATTTAACAGGTATAATTGTGTAACTAGTCTTTATTCATTCAAAATACTGATTAAACCCTAGTATGTGCCAGACCCTGCACATACTAGAGGAGACAAACAACACACAGTTAATAAGTAATTTATGGTATTTAACGTATGAGAATATCATAAGAACCATAAAGATGAAATAAAGCAGGGCAGGGGGATTGGCAATGCTGGGGACAGTGGGGACATAGTAAGCCAATTTTTACGTAGGTTATCAGAAAAGGCATCACAGAGAAGGTGATATTTGAACAGACTGAAAAGGTTCATGGGTGACCTCTGCAGACATTTGGGTAAGAACATTTCAGGCAGAGGGAATGCCAGTTCAAAGGCCCTGAGATGGAGGTATGCTTGTCATGTTCAAGGGATCAGTGAGAAAACCGGAGTGGAATGAGAAGGAGAAAAGTAAAAGGTTAGATCAAAGTAGTAACTGGGCAAGATCACAGAGGGCTTAGTAGGCCACTGAGAGTATTTTGGCCTTTATTGATAGAGAAAAAGGCAGCCAGTAAAAGATTTTAAGCAGAGGAATGAAATGACTGGTTAGAATGCAACAGCAATAACTAAGGGGGTAAACTATAGCAACCAGGGGGTTAAAATAAAAGTTAGAAAAAGTGGTCAGATTCTGTACATACTTTTTCTTTTCTTTCTTTCTTTCTTTTTTAAAAGATTTTATTTATTATTTTCAGAGTGACAGAGGAAGGGAGAGAGGCAGAGAGGGCCAGAAACATGAATGTTTGGTTGCCTTTCGCCTGCCTCCAGCCACAGACCTGGCTGGAGACCTGGCTTGCAACCTGGTTATGTGCCCTGGCTGGGGAATCGAACCTGCAATCTTTGGGTTCACAGGCTGGCACTTTAACTGCTGTGCTACCAGCTAGGGCTATCTGTACATACTTTTTCAAGTAGATATAATAGAATTCCCTGATGGGTTTCATGTGGCGTATAAAAGAAAAAGAAGAGTCAAAGACGATGACAAGGTTTTGGGCCTAAGCAACTGGAATAATGGAATTGGCATTACCTGAGGTGGGAAAGATACTAGATGAAGTGGGTTTGGTGGTGGAGGTGGGATGGAGTGGATAAAGCTTGAAATACTTATTAGACACACAAATAGAGAAAGAGAAGACAGTTGGGTGTACAAACCCAGAGTTTAGTGGAGAGATCTGGGTTGGGAGTGACGGGGCAAATAAAAACACGGGACTAGGTGATTCAACCATGGGACAGAGAAGAGACCAGACTGAGCCCTGAGGCATTGTCACAGTAAGAAGTTGAGAAGAAAGGATAAAACCAGCAAAAGTCTAAGGAGAAGCCAGAGAAATACAAAGTAAAACCAAGAGAATGTGGGGACCTAGAAGCCAAACGAGGGAGGCATTCCAGAAAGCAGGATGATTAAAGGTGCTACAGGCTAGCAGGGTAACTGGTTTTGATTCAGGCACATACAAGTCACTGGTGTCCTTGACTCATCGTTAGGAGGGTGAAACCTGACTGGAGTGGGTGCAAGAGAATGTCAAGCGAGAAACTGAGGCAGCCTGCAGACAGCTATTTTGATGAGTGTTCGTTTGGGGTATCAGCTGGATGGAAAGTGAAGCCATGAGATTTGTTTCTTTTTTTAGATAGGGGAGACTTAATGTGATAAAAACAGCATGTTTTATGCTATATGTACATAAAAATACTATTTTCTATTTCTGATTATTTTGTTTTGAAAAGAATCTTTCAGACACTATTCCCTATCCCTAGGACCTCCAATGAGTCAAATTGTTGTCTTTCACTTGGGATATTGATGTTTTACCGGTTACCTTGGTGTCTTTATTTAGCCTGGATAACATGCTCAGCCTTTCAGGGTTGGCATCGATTAGCTAAACTAGTGGATGGCAGGCAGTGCCATTTTGTGGTAGCTCCAAGTGCCTATTGGTTAACTGAGTTAAAAAGGTCGTTATGGATGTCATACAACAATAAAAAAAAAAAAAGTTGGTATGACTCAACTGGTTGGATCATCATTTCGTAACCAAAAGGCTGAAGGTTCAATTCCTGGTCAGCACATACCTAGGTTTCAGGTTAGATCCATGGTCCCGGCAACCTGGGGATGGGAGGCAACCAGTCAGTGCTTCTCTTTCACATTGATGTTTCTCTCTCTCCTCTCCTTTCTCTAAAAGCAATGAAAAAATGTCCTTGGGTGAGGGAAAGGAAGGAAAGTAGGAGGAAGGTAGGACAGGCATGTTCAGTATATGAAATGGTGGTTCCAATGTCTTTGTAATATACCAAAGTGTTTGTGTGACATATACAGGAAAGTCAAGTCCTTTTCGCATTATGTTAACGTGTGTTTAGATCTCTTAATGCCCTCACTCAGCTCATCTTGCTGACCTCGAGCCATTTTGTCTCTCTGAGCTGACTGTGCATCTTTGAGCAGTCAAATGTAGTGTGTGTATGTCTCAGGGTGGGGGGCATTTATTTCATCAGGGGCCTAGCTACTTGCTGCCTATCCAAATGCCCTGCGCTTAGCGATCCAGTTTCTGTTCAGACCTGGACTTGGTAGATCTAAAATGGAACTGCATCTCTTAGTCTATATTTGGCCTTTGATCACCTGTCCCAGAAAGGATGCCTACTCTGATCTCCTCCTGAAGCCTCTGCATGCTTGCTTGTTTCTTTCCAGCTCCCTGTGCCCTTCTCCAGGCATGCTGTGGGGCAGGTGTTCCAAGTAAGAAATTCCAAACCCTTGATGGGCCACACTCCATCCAGCCCCAGAAAAATAATCCCTTTCAGGCCAGTCAGAGATAATATTCTGTTTAGATGCAACCTCATCTCATAGCATGGCTCTCCAGTACTGTGTTTAAGTGTCACAGTGGAGGACACATGCATTTTCCTGTCACAATAAAATGGGACATGAGAGTGCCATCCTGCATGAGCCCTTAGCAGATGTAATGTAATGTACTCAATTTATTCAGCAGTTTAATAATTTTGCTCCATTACTGCATGAATGAACAAGATAAATGAAGAATATGGTGCATTTTTGGCGTTGGAGAAGACTGCTTGGGGAAGTTTATGCTGAAAGCTTTAATGCATTTAAATGCAACATTAATTTATCATTCATACCCATTGAGCACTTTTGCATGCTCTATTTAATTTCCAGCAGATGTATTCTGTAGCGTAGAAAATTCTGGCAGAGTTCTCCTGATTACCTGACTCCTCTAGCTTATATCCTACCACTTCCCAGCTCAGACTTTATGGCCTAGCAATACTAAATGTTTTTACTGCTTCAGACATGTCAGACTCTTTCTTACTTCTGATTCTTCTCTTGCTGTGCCTGAAATTGTGCCTTTACTTCTCCTACCTCTTAACTATTGGTCTGGTGATATCTACCAGTTCCTTCCATTTCCACCCAGTAATGTGGGAAAATGTCCCTCAACACATGTTCGGTAGGGTGACCTACTTATTTGCTTTCATAGTCAGAGCTCCCCAGGGTGCCCTGCCCACCTAAGAGTGTGCAAAAATGTCACTGGAAACCCAACTCTTATGTAATTGGGGATGTAAAAATTGGTTCTATGTCTACTGCAGCAAACAACACTTTTGTGTGGGGCATTTAAAGAAAAATTAAGTAAATTTCCTCTTTACCACAGACCCATTTCTGTTGAGCATTTTTGCAGTAGCAATGAAGGGAGCAGAAATTCTGAAATATGACTAACACAGTATAGTCATATTTATAGTGAATGAGTGATATATTCTGTTTTCTGAATTAAAAAAAAAATCATTATTTTTTCCAAGAATGTGTGGTGATCAGAAACCCAAAGGTAAATTTGGGAAATAGTTATAAGAAGTGAAAAAAATATATTAAAAAATGTTTTCATAACTTTGATTTGTTTTGAATTTTAGCTAGCAGAACTAATTTAGTTGAGTAAACATCCCTAAATACAGTTTTTATTAATGGAGTATTGATTTCACTAAAAAAATTTCTAAGGCCCTGGCTGGTGGCTCAGTGGATAAGGCACTGGCCTGTGAACCCAGAGGTTGCTGGTTGGATTCCCAGCCAGGGCAGATAGCCAGGTTGCAAGCCAGCTCTCTAGCCAGGTCCATAGCTGGAGGCAGGTGAAAGGCAACCATACATGGATGTCTTTTTCCCTCTCTGCCTCTCTCCCTTCCCCT
Source organism: Noctilio leporinus (assembly GCA_004026585.1). NCBI lineage: Eukaryota > Metazoa > Chordata > Mammalia > Chiroptera > Noctilionidae > Noctilio > Noctilio leporinus. The sequence goes on along the minus strand of PVIW01003121.1, from coordinate 23,976 downwards.
CTCTCTAAAAATAATAAGTAAAATCTGTTAAAAATTCTGTATGTCACATGGCATATGCACTTGTGAAATAAAAGTATAAAAGTATAAAAGTATAAATGGGGGAGAAAAAAACATAGAAGGTTTCAAATTTGTAGTAGGTTGCTTTTTTATATATATTTTTAATGATTTTGTTTATTATTTTTCAGAGAGCGGGGAAGGGAGAGAGGGAGAGAGGGAGAGATACATCAATGTATGGTTGCCTTTCACCTGCCTCCAGCTATGGACCTGGCTGGAGACCTGACTTGCAACCTAGTTATATTGCTCTGGCTGTATAGTTTTATTGAGATACAATTGACATATTATTGTATTTGCATTATTTTAAGGTATATAACATAATGACTTGATATATGTATATATTGTGAAAGATAACCATAGTAAGCTTAGTAAGTACCCATCACCTCACATAGTTAAAAGTTTTTTCTTATGAAATCTTTCAAGATCTACTCTCTTAGCAGCTTTTAAATACACAACACAGTATATTGTTAATCATAGTCACCATACTGTCCATGACATCCCAGGACTTACTTTTCTCATACCTGGACACTTGTAACTTTTGGCCACCTTGACACATCATCCCCCACCCACTGTAGTGTTTTATTGCTTAAGTGGTGTAATGGATGTATTTATTATATTATTCTTTTTAAAAAAATCATATCAATAGATGATAAAAAAGCAGTTGATAAAGTACAGGAAGCATTTATGATCAAAATGCTCAGCAAAATGGGAATAGAGGGAGCATACCTCAACATCCTAAAGGCCATATATGAGAAACCTGCAGCCAACATCATACTCAATAGGCAAAAACTAAAAGCTTTTCCCCTAAGATCAGGAACAAGACAAAGCTGTCCACTCTCTCCACTTCTGTTCAACATCATTTTGGAAGTTCTAGCCATGGCAATCAGGTAAGAAAAAGGAATCAAAGGCATCCAAATTGGAAAGGAGGAAGTAAACTGTCATTATTTGCAGATGACATCATATTGTACATAAAAATAATTTAGAAGTCTATTTTCTCACATCTCTCACTGCATAAATTTAAAAGTGTCAAGTTAACAGTTCCTCCAGTAAGTACACATCTCACTTTTGCATTGCCCATGGCATTTTGTGTGCCCCTTCCCTTGGACCTGATGACACTGGACTGTATTTTAATCACTTGGGTGTATATCTCTTTCTGTCTCTGCAGTGGACTGTGAACTCTTAAGGACAGAGGCTATTGATTCTTTCTGTTGTCTCCATAGCCCCAGGTGCAATACTAATACCAAATTGGTGCTCAGGAAGTACCTGTTGAATGGGCAGGTGGCTGGATGGCTATAGGGTAAGATAATGTCCTTAAAACAATGAACTGAGCAGCACCAAAGTCCCAGCACATAGGTTTCTGCCACTGACTTCTCTCACCCCTCTTCCTCCTAAAAATTACTCAAGGGGCTGTTTAAGTAATAAGCCACATAGAGAATATGCTCCAATGACATAGACTTCCACAGCTCTTATGCCCTAAGGAAGGGATCTCCTGGGAGAGGGTCTCAGGTTACTCTCCTGAGTGACTTTGGAGAGGGAGGGTTGAGGTACTTCCATTTATTCACTATCTACTTAGAGCCATGCTAGGCACTTCCACCTGTAAAACTCTCATTTAATTCTCACAGCCATACCTTAGGGTAGGTGTTATGATCCCCGTGTATGCAGATGAGACCATCCAGCCTCAGAGGGATGATGGACCCTGACCAAGTTACATGCAGTAAGAAGCGGAGCTCAGGCTTACTTACCCTCAGATCTGTCAGGCACCAAAGCCCAAGTACACTCCTTCTACCATGTACACCATGCTGTTGGAGTCATGGGATGCTTTGACCTGAAAAGAAACGTAGAAGTTGATCGCATATCTACTTTTTGGCATTAAAATAATTTGTAAAAAAATGTAACTTGGGAACAGTTCTTTTGCCAAATAGGATTTTTGCAAATCAAGATTTTGCCAAGAGAAACAAAGAATGCTCAATTCTCTTTTAAGTCTGTAATTGGTTGAGCAACCCTTAAAATTAGCCAGGAACCTATTTGGCCATATTGGCTGAGTGGGGCATGCCCTGCCATTTTACATATCTAGGACAGGAGTTCTGGCTTAGTTCCCTGTAGCAGAGGGATTACTTTTGTTTATCGCCAAGGGTAGCTCCCTGGCCCTGCTTCACTACTTCTGTGCCCAGGTCGCTCACTTACTTATTAAGTCACATTTATTGTACACTTGCTATTTGCCAGGGCAAGGGCTAGGCATTTTGTCTGGATTATCTCAGTTAATCCTAACTGTGACCCTGTAAAGAGTGTAATATAATTTAAAATCTTGTTTTATCTTTGGAGAAAAATATAAGGTGCCCACAGAGACACATTGGTGGAACTGGATTGGGATCCAGATCAGAGTCAATAGAGAACCAGTGTTTTCACGGCTTCATGAGTCTTCCATAAACAACACTGCTGTCGTGATATGTGGCAAAGATGCGTTGCTCTCTGAACAGCTCTCATCATCTCCTCCCTCTGCTCAGCATTTCCTGTGGTCTGAGCTGTCTGTGACAGATTGACTTTTTTTTCTTTCAGTAACAGAGCTATGGTTTATGAAACTAGGCACATCTCCAGAATCTCAAATCCCTTTCTTAGGTAGAGGTATTTCCTTTGTCTGAATTTTTTTCAGGAGGCTTTCCTTAGAAAGACCCCCTTTGTTGGGCAAATGCAGATAATTCTTTCTGTTTTCAGCATGGGCGCTTGAAAAATAGGAAACAAGTCCTTTCCTGTTAGTGGCTGTTACAGACAGCTCTATAATATAAGCAGAATGGTCATAAGCAGAATGATTGAGGCCATTTTTGGAAGACCTTAATGAACACAACTTACTTGATGAGATTTATATTGTGCCTAGAACTTTGCCACCATACATTATTTATTTGTTTTTAAATTAAGAGGATTTATTCCTTAGGTAACACAAGTATCAACAGACAGTAGAAAACACCCTCAGGACTGAAACTAGAGAAGTAGTGGTATAATAGAAACAGCTGTAGGAGCAATTTCTTGTAGTTCTGTTTATGATCACCTCCTTTTGGGAGATGAGGAAGGAAAAGCAGATGTCAGCCTGTGAAGTATTTTACAGAGAATTATTTATGATTATGTCACCTCAAGCAGATGGAGAAGTAAAAGAGATACTTAATGCTCAGTTGAAATAAAGGATGAATTGGGGCTTATTTGGCATTGGTGAGCAAAATCTGGCCAAGTGGATGATGAAGCCAATACCAATTGGGGAAGGGGGATTAGTGAGAAACTGGCCATGCTTATATGAACAGGATTGTGTGTGTGTGTGTGTGTAAATATGGGAGAGAAAGGGGGCATGGTACCAAATACTTTCTATTACATTTCTCTTAGCCTGTCAATTTTCTCTTTTTAAACAATCTCTTGTTCTTGATTAGATATTACTTTGTGTGTGGACTGAGAGGGTTTTTTTGTACCTATTTCCTTCTACAAAACCTCTTCAGCTAACTGAGAGATGCATCTGCCACACAGTTCTAGAGAAATGGAGAGACCCCAGGCTTTCTGCCTCTGCCACTAACTAGCTGAGTGGCCTTGAGCAAGTCACTTAAACTTTTTGGGCCCCAGACATGTTATCAGGAAAATGAATGGATTGGTAAAAGCGTAATTTCTAATGTCCTTGTCAATGCTATATTTTCAGGGTCAGCTTTCCCATGAAATTCACTTGAGATTTTCTGTTCCTGTTCATATGTTGTATTTCAATGGTCACAGATGAAACTTGGTAAAGGAAGCTAGTTCAGTGTGGGAGAACTCATGGTTCTACAATGGATGGTTTCTGTCCGGAAGATTTCCTACTCTTAGTTTACATTGCCTAGCACGAAGATGCTTCTTCATTCTGTAAGCTGAGCCTTGATAAATATGCTTCTATCTTCTTGAAGCAAATATTTGTGGGAAATTCCTGGGGCTGTTTATTCATCATAACTTTCCTTTTAAATGCAACATCTATTAATAGTCTCATAATGTTGGATAATCATTTAGATTTTACTGCATTTTAAGATATTACCGCATATGATAATGATGGAACCTCTGTATGTAATCATTATCTCAGTTCACTATAACTTATCTGTTTTCACATCTGCTTTGCCAACTAAATTTGTGGGCCCTTGAAGGTAGAACTTACGTATTTTTTTTCTAGTCCCTACTGTTAAGTGTAGTATTCTGATTCAATAGTTATCATCTTTGAAAATCTTCACCCGAGGATATGGTTATTGATTTTAGAGGGGAGGGAGGGAGGGAGAGAGAGAGAGAGAGAGAGAGAGAGAGAGAGAGAGAGAGAGAGAGAAAGGTGAGAGAGAAACATAGATCAGTTTCCTCCCGTACTCGCTCTGACTGGGGATCAAACCTGCAACCTAGATATGTGTGCCCTAACTGGGGATTGAATAAAAGATAACTAACTTAACATTGTTAATTCATAGACTTAGCTCACTCCCTTTATGCATTATGTCAAGAAGGGCACAGAAGTGTGGGCCTCATGTGGCTCACCTGAAAGCCTTTCTCTGGTTCCTCCTTCCTCCCCCTTCACACACTTAGTGGTAATGGAAAGGGTGTATTTCAAAAAGACTCCACGGATGACCATAGAATACATAGTTCTCATCTTCAGGGGGGAAAAAGAAACACAGTCAAAAGTCCTACATTTCCTCGGGCTCTGGGTTCTGTAGGTCCTAGATTGCTTAAAACACTAAAGAGGTGTATGGCAACATGATATGGATTAGAGTGGAGACAGATACTTTCCCACCCTACAAGCCTGCATGGGGACGGAGAGAGGAAAAACAGTACACCCTTCTCTGAATGCCTGCTCTCCTTCTCCCCTTGCTAGGAGATCACATGCACCCGCACTGGTCTCATGCACTAGGAGTGAGAATGTTTTCAAGGCCAGTTTGTTGATGCAGCCGACCCAGGCATACTGAGAAGGAAAAAGGGAATAGAGAAGTATTTTGTATAAAAATAAAGCTTACCCACCAGCCTTTCAAGCATCAGATTAATACAGAACTGTTTGCAAAGAAACCTTGCCAAAAGAAAACTTCAAATATTTGGAAATAGGAAACCAAAGTAATGAAACTTCATGAAGTAGAAACATTTGGATGGTGTGTTAATTGAAAACAAGCTGGGGTTTCCATTAACTTTATGGAAGTTTGAGATCTTCAGCTAAAATAGCAGCTCCTTGGAGCACTTTCCCTGACCACCCAATCTAACACAGCCTCCTGGTCCTTAGTCACTCGCTCTGTTTCATGTCACTTTCTCTCATCATAATGCCCTGTTCCACTTTTTTTTTCGCAGCATGTACTATCTGAAATTATTTCTTTGTTTTCTGTAGAATGTCCTTGAGACATCCTTTCTGTCTTATTTTCTATTGGGCGCAGCTCCTTGGCATGAGTAGGTGCTTGGTAAATGACAGAATGAATAACAGGCACGGTTCATTGAGGACTGTTCTTAAAACTATTTCTCAAGATGGAAAAGCTGTCAGGAAAAATCACTGTTTAAGATTTGCCTCAAAAGACTTTTTGGAGAGTTGCCATAGCATAGAGACTAATGGTGCAGGATACCTGGCTGTGTCTCCTGTAGAACCCAGAACAGGATCCACTGAACATCTATTGGGTGAAATTTCCAAGATTTAGTTTCGGTTTGTGCTTACAGTATTAGGACACATTCTTTATTTTGAAACACTCATGCACCCGGGCTTGGAATGTATAAGAAAGAATATGAGAGGATTTAAGATGGCAGCAGAGTAGTGGAAGCTCTGTCCTCTTGCTCCTAAACCTGGGCCAGTCTTGCAACTAAATCACAGAGCAATCAACTGGAAAATCCAGTGGAGAGTGAATGAGAGCTTATGTGGGTGAGTGCATATATGGACGAGAGTGCAGGGAGTGTGTGTGCGTGGGCAACAGCCTGCCTGCCTGCAAGGCACTTGGGAGTGGTCCTCATAGCAGAGCCACTGCTGCTACTGCTGCCCAGATTGGCACATGTGGATGTGCAGATTCAGGGCAGCTGCAAGTGGGCTTTGGAACTATGAGCCCCAGGGGCAGAGAGAGATAGCTAGAGAGGTGCTGGCTGCAGAAACAGCTGATGCGAGCAGGCCTGTCCAAGGCTGAGAATTTCTGGAGGAAGCAGGGACAGCACCCCATCCTCATTGCATGTTACAGTATTGCTGTCGGACTCTTCTGGAGAGATCCAGAGAGAAACTTTACTATAACTGTCAGAAGCTCTGGCAGGCAGTGGCCAGCCCAGATCAAGAAATGATATGATTTTTAGGAAGGGGGAGTGCATGGAAAACAGGTGCCCCAGGACTCAGTGCTGCAGTGTAGGGGCCATACAGAAACTCTTTTAAAAGAGCTGAGGCGAGACTTGAGATTTGGTAGGGACCCATTGCTTGCTTGCATGTGCCTGTGTGCCCAGCTGATCTGCTAACAAAGAACAGAGGACAGAGTCTTGCTGAAGGGACTGTGGGACCAAACTCAGCATGGCTGTTAAACAGGGACTGTACAGAGTAGAGAGCTGCGTGCGAGCTGGGGACTGGAAGGCCAGGAGCTGAACGCCTGAGATTTGCTGCAGCCAGGCAGGTCCCCTCTCAGACAGGGGAGCCCAACCCCCACCTGCTATATTACAAATTCTGCAGATCAGTGAGGCCATACTCAGGAGATCCCTGCTGGGTGCATTTCCCCAGGGGTAGGAGAAAAAACTCTGAAAGGGTCCTTTACCAGATTCTATGCCCTACACTGTTCCTCAGGCCCTGATCCACTGAAACTAGCAGGGCAGAGAGAAAGTTAATGGAAGAAACCTGGTTCTTGCCAACACAGTGAAGAATTACAGATCAGCAAGTCTATTAATCTGCATGCAGTGTTTCCATTAGATATATTCTAATGGAAGAGAACAGGCCTTACCAAGATGAGAGAGAAGGGCAAGAGCAGGGGTGGCAAGAGCCCCCAGTCCTTTGTCCTGGGACTTACATAGTTGGTGAGATGGGGGTGAAGAAGTTACATATTGATTAGTGGGGAAGGGTGGTGCCAGCTTCCTCTGGAGAGATGTGACTATCCAAATGACGGTATGTGGGTGGTTGGGGGGAGGGGATTCTTTCCCAGATAGTGGAAATGGTACATAAAATTTCTGTCATTGTTTGATAACCAGGATGCTAGATGCTGGCCAGCGACAGCTTTGCAGTCTCAGAGTTCTTCCTATGCTATCCCCTGCCTCCATTAGAGACAGGCACAATAAGTGGGGTTCAGAGCCCGGCCCAGCCTCTCACCAAGCAGGAAAGTGCTGCTCTATGCAGGAAAGAGCTGCTTCTTTTACACAGGAAACAGCTAATTCGCCAGAAACTACATATTGTTGGTTGGAAGGAATCTGGGACAGACCAAGACATGTGGTGAGGGGACAGGGAAATACTCCCAGCGTTTTCCCTGAAGACTGAATAGTGCCCCCTAGGGGTAACCCAGGATTCCCACCCTCCTAATTGCACCAGGGGCCCCCTCTGGAGACAGGCAGAGAAGGTATTGGCAGTCCTCTGGGGTTATTAAATGAACTGTTCCTGGGCACAGGGCTGATGGAAAGCCAGCAGGGCAGGACAGTGGGGAGCAGCCAAGCCTGAAGTAGACAGACAAAGACTGTGGATCACAAGTTCTCAAACAGGCTGCCTAGGGCCAGGCTAGGGCCAGACTAGGGCCATCTGACATTATCAGGGGTGGATCCAGAAAGTGAAGACAGTGGTAAACACTAGATTCTACTGACACAAATGCCACTATGGTCTTCTTCATGATTTGCATTATTTCCTCTCTTGTGTAGCTTTTTAACATACATTTCCACCCCCAACTTTGTACCTATTATCTCACTAGTTTATATATATATATATACTAAATATCTGTGTAACACATAAAATAACACATAAAATCTGTGTGTGTATATATATATAATATGTGATATATATATATATATATATATATATATATATATATAACATATATATATATATGTTAAAGACCTTATTTATTATTTTCGGAATAGAAGGTCAGGGAGGGAGGAAGAAAGGGAGAGAAGCATCAATGCATGTTTGCCTTTCACCTGCCTCCATCTACGGACCTGGCTGGAGACCTGGCTTGGAACCTGGCCATGTGCCCTGACTGGGAAATTGAACCAGTGACCCCTGGGTTCCCAGGATGGTGCCAATCCACTGAGCCACGAGCCAGGGCTAGTTTTTATATTTTAATTTATTTCAAATCTCATATTTTGCTCCTCCCTTTTCTTACTCCATTTATGTTCTTCCTCCTTCTTATTTTTGTTTAAAATTTTATTTTTCTCTTTGACATTTCTATGCTACACTATTACTATTTCTCCTCCATCCACCCTCTCAAAATTGTTTTTCTTGTTGTTAGTTATCTCACATTCTTTTTCCCATTCTTAAAATGCCTTTATACTCTCTCCACTTTTATCAAAACTTTGCTCGTTGGTTGTAGATGCGGTGATTGTTGTTGCATTTCTTCAATTTTATTTCTAGATTTTCACTATTTTTGTATTTCAGATATTAAACTTTACTGTTCTCCTCTCCTATTCTATTTTGCCTTGATTCTGCCCTTTCCTTTTTGCACTTCAAATTTGAATTTTTCCCTGCCTTAGCCTGGTTTTCATTCCTCATTCTTAGTATTCCTTCTCTCGCTATCCTCTCAAAATCACTTTTCTTTCCTCTAGACATTTTATAAGCTTTTTTTCCCCTTTCTTCCTTTTATCTTTCTTATTCCTATTCCACCTATATTAATCTTTGCTCATTTGTTGTTGACTGCTGTGGTGGATCTTTTTCTCCAGTTTGGTCCTTTTTTTTTTTTTTTTTTTTTTTTTTTTTTTTTTTTTTTTTTTTTTTTTTTTTTTTTTTTTTTTTTTTTTTTTTTTTTTTTTTTTTTTTTTTTTTTTTACTATATATTTTAAGTTTTTGTTTAGACCTAATATACACACTTCCCTTCTTTTACTCCATTCTGCCTTCTTTGCTCCCTTTTAATGTATTTTATTTTATTTATTGTGAAGTTTATTTTCTTCTTCTTTCACTTTGTTTTTATTCCCTGCTATTATTACTTTTCTCCCTTCTACCCTCTTTAAATTATTTTTCTTTCAGTTAGTCATTACATACTCATTTTTCCTTTCTTATAACAGTCTTATTCTCTTTACACCTTTATTAACATTTGTTCATTTGCTGTTGATAGTGTGGTTGTGAGTGGGGGTTATTTTTTGGGTTGTTTAGTTTTCTTCTGGCAGCTCCTGTACAACAGCATGCAAGACTTGGTGGGCAGTGTGACTCTCAGTCAGTCAGCTGGAGGGAAGGACTCACCAAAGAACAACTCAACAACAACAAAAACCCATTTACAACCAGAGAGCCCATGTAAATGGCACAAAGGGCATCCCAAGAGCATCAAGCTCAGGAGATCAAGGAGACTGTACCACTGAATCCATACCACAGATCACACTACAAAGACAGGGCATCAAAGCAGATCAATCCAATACACAGAAACAAACAAGAAGAGTCAGTAGGTGGGTGGGTAGAGGCTTAATGGCAAGTTCATCTGAATGATGACATTGATACAAGGCAGACAGTGGGCCATTGGTTCAAAGGAGGAAAGCTGGTATTTTTATTTTTCAGGAGTTCCACTGAATTACCCTCAAGGCTGAAATGTTTGAGGATTTTATTCAGGTTAAATGTATGAGATTTACTATCTTTATGTTGTATTAAACCCTCCTTTAACCTCAAGGTGCTGAAGGATTACCTGGGGATCTTGTTAAAATGCAGTTTCTGATTGAGTAAATCTGGTGTGGATTGGGATTATGCATTTCTAACAGATTCCTAGCTCCTGTTGGTGCTGCTGGCCTGAAGACCATAGTCTGAGTAGCAAGGCTGTATAACTTTTGTTTATGCTACGTGTATTAGTCAGGTGTCTTCAAGACAGAACCAACAGCATAGGTATATGTGTGTGTGTGTGTTGACAGAAATATTATTTTAAGGAATTGGCTCATGCTATTATGGGGTCGGCAAGTCCGAAGTTCATAGGACAGAGGCTGGAAACTCAGGCAGGAGTTAATACTGCAATTTCCAGGCAGAATTTCTTCTTCTCCAGGAAGTCTCAGTTTTTGCTTTTAAGCCTTTTAACTGATTGCATGAGGCCCACTCATATTATTAAAGGTAATCTCCTTTACTTAATCTCCTTTACTTAAGGTTAACTGATTAGGATGTTAACCACATCTACAAAATACCTTTACAGCCACACCTAGATTGTTTGAGTAGGTGATTTTAGGGCAGCCAAGTTGATCCATAAAACTTGCAACTCTTTTATTAAAGGAAGGTTTTCAAATAAGTCTGATAAGCAAAATAGCCAAAGGCATAAGTGCTCTGTTTAAATTAGGAATCTGGTCCTGGAGCCTGGCCTCTCTTTCCGTGGCTCCTGTCCATTCCCAGCTCCTACCTACTCCCCTAAGGAACATAATTTCAAATCATTGCCTTATATTTCTTCATCTCTAAAATGTAGGTAGTAGTAGTAGGATTCAATTAGATTATCTGAAAAAAACAAACAAGCAAGCAAACAAGCCCCCAAAACAGTTAACACAATGCCTGGCACTATTGTGGGCATTTTTTACATATTAGCAGCTTTTATTACAATTGATGTCAATTAAAACAATTGAAAATGAGTCTTCGTTGCCAAGAAATAAAAACTTGAAATATTTCAGTATAAGGCTTAGTGAGCTCCCAGGATATATTTCTGCCTCTGCTTTTGCTGCTTACCTGGTGGCCAAATGGACCAGCTTCCTTCATCTCAGCTGCTTAAGGGAGTTTCCATTCAGCGTAACGGATATTTCTAATCTATAATTATTAACTATCGCTATAGTTAAAGCCAAAAAGAAAAGGGCAGCATGGAGGCAAGGCAGAGTGAGTAGCCATGAGTGGTTATACCATCACTTTGGTTTTAGACAGATTTGGGTTCAAGTTCAAGTTCCAATTAGTTACTGAATCCAGATTAGCCTTATTATTATTATTATTAGTCTATAAAATGTAGTGATACTTCATAGGGTCATTTTGAGGATTAAAGGAAATAAAGCACATAAGCATTCAATAAATGTAAGATACTGCTCTTGGGTTAGGAAAAGGGAACTGGAGCAAAGCCTGGACAAGGCCTCTGAGGGATCACCAGGTTATGGTGCCCATAGGATACCAGGAGGAAGTTCTAAGAGTAAGTATAATAAATCACATGCAATCCTGTGTAAATTGTTCCAGGGGTCTACTGGGATAAATCTCTTATAGCTGTGATGCTATGGACAAGATAATCTCTCTAAACTACTGTTTTTTGTAAATTAGAGTCACAGAATCTACCTCATGGGGATTTTTTTCTTAACAAACTTTTAATTTTGGAGTAATTTTAGGCTAATAGAAAAGTTGCAAAGATAATATATTTTTCCCTTATATCTCTTACAAGATAACACTGTTTACATCTTGTGTTATCATGGTACATTTGTCAAAATCAACAACTAACATTGGTGCATTATTATTAACTAAACTCCAGGCTTTGTTTTGATTTTCTCTGTTTTACCATTGATGGCTTTGTTGTGTTCCAGGATCCAGTCCAGGAAACTACATTGCATTTTGTTGTTTTTTTTTTTTTCTCCCTAGTCTCCTCTAATCTATGACAGTTTCTCAACATTTCTTTCTTTCCCATGACCTTGAGAGTCGTAAAGAATATGGCCAAGTATCTTATAGAAGGTCCTCTAGTCTAGGTTTGTCTAATGTTTCTCTCAAGGTTAGACTGGAATTACCCCTTAGTTTTCATGGGGATTTAATGAGAGAATCTATAAAGCACTTAGGATCCTATTTAGCAAGTATTTTTCTTTTCAATGCCAAGGGGCAAAACTGAGCTGTTGAGAGCAGAGACTGCAGCCAGCAGCCTAAGTCCAAGTCCTGCTGCTTTCTAGTTATGTGGCCCTGGACATCGTTATTAACTGCTATTTTGCTCTTCTACCATTAGTAATAATAGCACTTTCTTCATTCACATGGTTGTTGTGAAGAGCGAGTTAATGTACATGTGAATTGATTGATGTAAAGTACTTATTATATTCTGGTCACCTAGCAAGTTCCTTGACTTTCCCCCCTTTAGTTTTTGTTTTAATATTACTACTAATAATAGTGTGAGTCCATCTCTCCCTCATTCATCTTCAGGATAATTCTGCATCTTCATGTAGTCATTATCTATAGTGATGATGATGCCTGTGTAACACAGTCTACTTTGAGGGTGCCAATCCAAAGTGTCATTGTGAGCACAGGTCCTTAGGCAGATTTCAGAGTCACAGAAAACATCCTTCAGTAACAGCCCTCAGAATTCCCTATAGTTCCCTGCAGAATTCCCTGTCTCCATGTCAGCCCCATCCGTGGGTAGGATGAAGTGAAAGGGCTGCCTAGGACTTGCAGGGAGGGCCCAGAATCAGACAAACAGTGGGAGAAGGCAGCGGTGAAGAGCAGAGCCTCCTGCTGCAGGGTTGGGAGCCTGGCCCCATGGGTCTATCTCACATCTTCTGGTCATCCAAGGTCAGTTTTCAAGTAGGGATCCATTGTTTGGCTCATCTGAAGGGTGACTCAGTTATACAACAGTGTAGTTTAATCCTGGAACAACCTTACAATTATGCAATTAAAGGCTTCACTTGAACGAAGTGTCAGAGCATATGATTTAACAATAAATCAAAAGGGATAGTTTAAAAAACAAAGTAGAGGGGAAGAATGAAACAATAAACCTGAGAAGAAAAAGAAAATTGAAACCCATAGCCCACTTCCTGCTGTCTGTTCCTGTAAAGCCTTTTGTCTAGTCTTATTTGTCTTCCTTACAGGATAATCCCTTGGGGCAAGAAGGGTGTCACCTTGATTTTGGTACAGCTCTAGCACTGAACAATACCTTGGACGTTAAAAATGGCAATAACGATCACATAGCACTCACATCCTAAGGGGTCTTCTTTGCCTCTTAATATTTTACCCATTCTTGATACACTGTTTTTTGAAGTGTGTTATAAATGTGAACATTTTAATCTTCCCAGATATTTCAGTAGGTGGGTGGGTGGCAGGTATTTATTGTTTAATAAATACTGAGTGCTAGACACTTGAGATCCCTCAGGAAGAAAACAGACCAAGACAGACAGCACTCATGAGAGGAATGAACAAGTATATTGTGTGGTATGTTAGTAGGTGATAAGTGTTATGAAAAATAGAACACCAGGGGGAATTGGGAGTGGTGGGGAATGAGGATGGAGGGGTAGCTTCTCAAATCTCCCCATTTGCCAATGAGAGGTTGCATCAGGGGGAAAGGAGTCCCCTCTTTCCCTAACTTTACCCAGCCTCAGCTCTAAGTTTTATCTAGCTGTCCTTGATCCTTTGTTATATACCTCTTGCCCCTCTACTTTTAAAAAGGATTTTATTTTTATTTATTTTTAGAGAGAGAGGAAGAGAGGTAGAAAAAGAGGGAGAGAAACATTGATTGGTTGCTTCTCACAGCCCAACTGGGGGCCTGGCCTACAATGCAGGCACTTGACCTGACTGGGAATCAAACCAACAACCTTTCAGTTCACCTGCTGGAGCTCAATCCACTGAGCCACACCCGCCAGAACATATTCCCCTTTTTAATGGGAAGAGTATCAAATGCAGGTCAGTACTCTGCTCCAGAGCGAACAATACCTCAGTGGAATGCTTCTCTGTGTCACCTTGGGCAAATGAACTTCTCTCTGCTTTGACTTCTCTATCTGTAAAATTTATCTACCTCACAGAATTATAGAGAGGATTATGTATGCTTAGAAAGGTGTCTGATACATAGTAAACACTCAGATGTTCGCTTTTAAAATATCGTGTCCAGCCCTGACAGGTGTAACTCAGTTGGTTGGGTGTCGTCATACAAAAGGTCTCCGGTTCCATTGCTGTCAGGGCACATGTCTGAGTTGCCAGTTTGGTCCCTGGTTGGGGTGGGTATGGGAGGCAACTGATTGATGCTTCTCTCCCTCTCTTTTTACCTCCTTTGTCTTCTATTAAAAAAAAAAAGTGGTGTCCATGTGTTGTGGGGTGGAGGAGAGTCATGAGTAAGAGAGTCTCTTCTACGTGGTGAGGGCAGCATGAAGTGCAAGACCTATTTCTGTCCCTAAATACCCCTATACACCCCTGAACCCAGTCACATAGGGCTCCCTCCCTCAGGAACCCAAGGTGTGAAGCTTGGCCTCCCCTGTCTTATTCAATAACTGTATTGAGACATGTCAATACCATGTTCAAGGCCAGAGGCTGCTTCAAAAGTGATTAAATAGTTCCTCTTACCCTTGGTTTGTTCCCAAGAAGCACTCTTCTTTTCTGACAGTTTTCTGTTTGTTTTAAAAAATAAATTGTCACATCATCATTTCATTTTTAACTTAAGCTTTTCTCTGTTGTACAGCTGCCAGAAACAATCATCACTTTGATCATTTTCTGATGTTTGGCCTGTACTTTGTTACTATTAACATCCATGCCCTGTATCCCATTTTCATGAAATAAAACTGAAAAGGGATGAAATAGGTCAATTATTTTAGGTTGGAGGAAATAGTCATGATTTCCTCTATTCCCAGGGATTTCTACAAATCTCGTCTTTTCTAAAACAGAGAACACATTGCACTGAAGGCAAGACTCAAAGGGGTAACTCAAGAATTAACACAAATACTGGCAAACAAACTCAATGTATCTAGGCAACTTCTCTGGCATAACTTATTTCCTGAGTGTTGAGTCTCAGGGAGTCAGTCTCCCATGGTAAATCATTAAGCCTAGTGCAAGGCCTAAGATTAAGATAAAAGAAAAAAGAAAAGTGGAAGGTCAAACACATTTAATGCATCTCTGTGATGTGACAATCTTGTCTATCCTTTATCACACTGATGAAAACAGAGTTAGACAAACAAAACATAGTTGTAATGACTCTTTGTAGCTCTCTAGTTCTCAAGCAGGTGCTTATCTTGACCTTGTCTCAAGTACAGGAAGTACTCTTTGTCAAGGGAAAATTAAGGAGCTCCAAGTTTTCAGGCCAGGTTTTAGAGCATCTGGCCAGTCTTGCTTAAGGCATTCACTAACCTTGTACCCCATTTTTCTGTAACTGGACCCCTACCTTACTTTCCTAATGGGTTGCCCAGTTCCTCTAACACTGGACCTAGACTACTTGCTTCTGTACACTTCCACAGGCTGATGTCCTGACAGTCTTGGGGGAGGTGTTTTGGACTCAGCCTGACTAGATCTACACATACTGTAGATCTCCATGCCCCTTCTGTCCACTTGCCAGGGCTTCCTCCTGTCATAAACTTCTCCAGCCATTGCGGTTACTCTCCTGTGCCTAAATCTCCACTAAGGTAATGCACTCTGCGCTATACCTGGACTTTCTCTGTGGCATCTATGTCTCAGCCTTTCCTGCTCAGCTAATACTACTATTCACCAAGTTCCTGTCCTGACCTGAGAACTGGAGACAGTTGTAGAAGGCAGGAAGAAATAAAGTTATATGTATTAGAAGTTTAGTTCAAAATGTCAGTACCTCTTGCCTATGAGGCTGTTGTGAGGATGAGGTGTATATATGCATCTAGATGGCTTTTAGGGAAAATCTGAATCTGAGAAGGACTTACCTAGCTGTGGAGGAGAGGTGGAGGCATTCCAGAAAGAGGGCACAGCCAAGTAAAGCCCAGATATCAGTGTCCAGAGGTCCCTGGGTACCCTCACTGGACCAAGACAGCTGTCTATTGCTGTATACCCCAGAGTTCTGAAATTCAGTCTTCTCAAAAGGGTCCCAGCACAGGAGACTACTCAGCCATGTTTTGCCTCACTTCATTCCCAGCTAATCCTAGATTTTTTTTTTCTTAAAAAAAAAAAATTATTGTTGTTGTATTATATCTACCCCCTTTTTGCTCCCTTCTGTCCCCCTCCCCAGCCACCCATTCCCCCCAAAGTTAATCCCACCTGTTGTCCATGTCTATGATTCCTTTATACTAGGTTCTTGTCTAAACTGCTCCCCTTCCTTGCCTCTTCCTCCCCCCTCCCCCACCCCCTTCCTCCTAACCACTGCAGGCCTATGCACTGTATTCATATATTTGGTTCTGTTTTGCTTGTTGTTAGTTTTGTTCATTATTGTCCTGTAATGGGTGAGATCATATGGTATTTGTCCTTCACTGACTGGCTTATTTCTAGATATTTTTGATTAGACTGTAAGGTGCTAATTAAAATCACCAAGTGAACCACTTCCCATTTACTCTTAATTTTCAAGCACCACCATAATGATGCATATTATTAAATGTGTCAAATTAGTTTGGCTCTAAATTTAAGTTTACTGTGATACTGAACTCCATTTTTGTAAGTCCTTCTCAGTGGATTGTTCACAAGATGACATTTTGCAAACTTGTGAGCATTGGTTAAACATCTAAGCCCTGCATTCAGCTACTCACTGTTGTTTGTCTACTTATAATGTACATTTTAAGTTTCTGTAATTTTTTTCTGTAACCAAAATTCCCATAAAGTGCAGAGTGATATTTCCTCAGTCCTCATATCTAATCCATGTGCTTGCTATCTGCCTTTACATTCAGGTGCAGCTTAATGTATTTCCCGTACAGCAGGCCCTTAAATAACATTGTTTCATTACAATGTTGATGAAATGACATAAGAATCTAACTCTTGTTTAAAAAAGTTCGCCTATGGTAAAATTGTAATTTTGCTTAAAACTTCAGAATTTATTGACAATGTTAAGTGAAGACTTATTACTGTATCTTTTTTTTCTTATGCATATGTTTTAGGATCTAGTAAAGAGAGAAGAAATGGTCAATATGAGAAAGTTGATGGGAGAAGAATCTAGTAAAGGGAGTATGAGAAAGTTGAGGTATTTGCTTATTTTGTAATGAATTTAGATCACATATCTAGCAGCCTTTTCACCATAATCTCTAAGGATTAATAAACACGCCTACATTTCCCATCCTGTTTTTTCACCCTTCTGCTCTATGCTTTCACCCCTACTGTAGTATATTTATGTTGCTCCAAGATACAAATTCACTTCTGATTAATTCACATTGGACTCCAAAGGCTCTTGTTATTAATAATATATAACATAGAGCCCTTTGATAAAGCTGACATTAGCTACCTCTTAGGTTAAATGAGTTACAACAATCCTAAAATAAGTGGAGTTGATATGCTTTTGAGAATATGATTGGATTCAAATAAAATCCATGTACTAATGAAACATAAAAGAATAACAATAAATGGGGAAAATAATTATGTGTTATACTGATAGGCAAGGATTAGTGACTTATTGTATAAAGAACTGTTTTGAGGATTCATTTATCCAGTTAGTTAGGCTTTATGCATTCATTAATTCAACAAAATTTTATTAAGCGCTGTATGTGTTCAGTCTTCCCCCACATTCACATATCGAAATCCTGACCCCCAGTATCTCAGAATGTGAACTTACTTTGAGGAAGGGTCTTTTTTTATTTTTATTTTTTTTGAGGTAAGATCTTTACAGAGGTAATCAAGTTAAAGTGAAGTCAGTAAGGTGGGCCCTAATCTGAAACCATGAGTAGCTTTATAAAAAGGGGGAATTTGGACATACAGATATGTTAGAAGGAAGACGATGTGAAGAGACATAGGGAGAAGATAGCCAGCCAAGAAGAGAGTCCTGAAACAGATCCTTCCCTCATGGCCCTGAGAAAGAACCAACCCTGCAGACACCTTCATCTTGGACTTCTACTCTCTAGGACTGTGAGATAATAATTTTAAAAAATTTAATTTTATTTCTCTTAAATATATTTTCTTTATTTTGCTATTACAGTTGTCCCAATTTCCTCCCCTTTGCCTCCCTCCATCCAGTACCCCTTTTCCTCCGGTAACGCCCCACCTTAGTTTATGTCCATGTATCATGCATATAAGTTCTTTGGCTTCTCCATTTCCTTTATTCTTCTTAACATCCCCCTGTCTATTCTTTAACTACCAATGTGTACTTTTATTTTCTTCCCTTCACATCCAGACAATTCACCATTTAATTACTGCCTTCTATCAGCTTCTCAAATCATATTAATACAAGGTTTTCTTTTAATTATTTCAAAATGCCTACATTAATTCATTTGTTTAAAGAATTACTCTTTTAAGTAATATGAATTGCAATATTACCAAACACATGCAAAAGTACATTTACACACATACATATTTTTACACATATTTAAAGTACATACTGGATTTTGAAGAGTTAATACAAAAATTTAAAAATATGCCAATAGCTTATATAATTATTTCATGTTAAATGATAGTATTTTAGATATATTATAGCAAATTAAGCAGTACTTTTTTCCTTTAATACTTACTTTGCTCTGGAATGATATTTTTGTGAAATATATCACAGAAATGATGTATTGCAGAGCTCACTTTTGTGAAAGTTGTCCTAGAGACAGTGCCAAACCCAGAGTAAAAAACAAATTTGGTTTTTGAGTCAGATCCTCCCCACTCCAATAATACAACTCAACTTTATTTTGAGCTACTGGAACTACAACTTATTCTTTTTGGAGTTTTCCATCTTAAATAATAGATTTATTTATTTATTTACTTATTCACTTATTTATTTATTGGCTGTGCACAGATCTTACTTCTTTCAATACCCTCTGTTTTTTCTCTACTTGTGTTTTACAAGTTGAAGACTTCAGAAATCATGGCACTTGCAGTGCTCAGCTGGTCCCCAGAATAGAAATTATTATGTCTACTAAGTTGAGGTAAAAAAATATAAGTCCCTAGGATTTAAATAATTTTGTAGAATAGTATTCTAGCTATTTTTTTGAACTTGTGGTTGACTTCCTATGTGGCCCTAAACTAACCCCTGAACTATTTAAGAGTCTGTTGAGGTAGAGATTAGGTATGTTCACATTTCAATAATATCTGGAAATGCATATTCCCACAATTTAGTTGAAAGGAATCTCATCTAATTTACATGCTAATATGAGAATACATTGTCTATGTACACGAATCATATAGTTTAGTAGTTTGCAAATTCTATCCAAATTGGTTGTCATTCTCAGCATATTTTCTAACCTAAAGATGGACTGATTTCACAACACACCCAAAAGTTGCTGGTTCGATTCCCCAGTCAGGGCACATAACCAGGTTTCTAGCCAGGTTTGTAGCTGGAGGCAAGGGAAAGGCAACCATACATTGATGCTTCTCTTCCTTAATTCTCCCTCCCTGCCCTCCTCTCTGAAAATAATGAATAAAATCTTAAAAAAAAAAAAAAAAAAAAAGGAAAAAGAAAAGAACATAAATAGGTTAAATAATAGCATTGTCAAATCAAGACCTGCACTGTGAGGAAATATAAAGCCAGTTAAGGAGACAGAGTGATGGGGTATGTTACTTAGAGTGGGGGAGGCAGTTCAAGGAAAATTTTCTGAGGAAGTGACATGAGCAGAAACTCAAATGAAGTAATGGAGAAAATGATGTGGCTGTCTGCAAAAAGAGGGTCTCAGGCAGAGGGAACAGAAAGTGCAACGACGCAGAGGCAGACATAGCATGTTCTTCCTTGAACATGTCAATGTGTTTGGGGCACAGTGGAGGAGGAAAAGGAGTGGCAGAAAAGTGGGGTCAGAGAAGAAGGCAGTGTCAGATACTATGGGACCAAGCCCTGTAAGGACTTTAGGTCTTATGCTATATGATGGGAACCAGAGCTGGTAAGCAGAGTAATGACAGGCTTTTATTACTTTTTAAAGGATCACTCTGGCTGCTGGGTGAAAAACAGAGGGTACTGATATAAGAATAAAAGTAGACAAGTTAGGAAGAACCAAGATGGCAGAGGAGCAAGTGGAGCTACACCAATTTCCTCCCAACCCCAAACTGGAATTACAACTTAATTGGGGAGCAATCATCCAGAATAACCAACAGAACACCAATTGGAGAGAAGTCTTATTACCAGAGACAGAACAGAAGAGCCCATTCATCACAATGTGACCGGTAGGAAGTTCGGAGACTCGAGAGGCTGGCGGGGCTCCCACAGGCGGCAGCTGAAGGGATGGAGAATCCCAGCAGCTGGGGGTTCCACCTGAGAAGGGTGGGATCTAACCCCCAAACTAGGCTTCCCAGCCTATATCAACAAAGCTGAGAGTAAAACAGCACCCAACTGTGAAATACAAAAAGCCCACCAGGTTAAGCCGGCTTGACAGAGACTGAATTCTTAAAGGGACCATGCATAAAAACACAGTGGCACCCACCTACCCTGGGCTCCAGCAGAGGGAGGGCAGAGTGGACTAGAGACACTTAAGGAGGGTTTGGGTCAGTGGCTTTAGGGGGAGAGTTGAGGGAGCAGCCCATGAGTCCAGTGCTGACCCATCCCCCATATAGCCGGCAGAAGACTCCTCCAAAGGAGGGAGCCTGAGGGGAGGCCACAGACCCAACCATAGGAATTAATCCGCCCCAGCCAGCAGTGCCTAAACCTGACCTCAGATCACAGGTTGATTGAATTAACAACTGAATTCATCTGCCCAGCCCAGAGGTACCTAAAACTGGCCACTGATCACAGACTGATTGGATTAACAACTAAAGGAGACAAAGACAGTGGATCTCTGGTAGTCTCCAACTGACTAGGCTCAAATTGGGACATGAGCTGACATCACCAAGCACAGATCCAGAAAGTAAAAAATGTGCACCTCTATACCACAGAAGGTCACACCACTAAGACAGTAAGTCAAAGCAGACCAATCCAAGAAACAGAAACAAACAAGAGTCACCTAAAATGGGGAGACAAAGAAATAAACCCTCGGTGAAAGGAAAGAAGGAATCCCCAGGAAGAGTGCAAAATGAAATAGAGGCAAGCACCCTATCAGACATGGAATTCAAAATAATGATGATAGAGAAGCTCAATGAGCTCAGCGAGTACAAACAACTCCAAGGGAACTATGAAGAACTCCAGGGAAGCTACAAGGAACTTACAGAGAACTACACCAGCATTAAAAAGGACATGGAAACCATCAATAAGAGCCAGGAGGAAATGAAGAATACCATTTCTGAGTTGAAGAACACAGTAGAAGGAATCAAAAGCAGGCTAGAGAAAGCAGAGGATTGGATCATTGAGCTGGAGGTCAATGTAGAAAAAAATTCCCAGGCAGTGCAACAAAATGAAAAAAGACTGAAAAACACTGAAGAGGTTTTAAGAGAGCTGCAGGACAACATGAAACATAATAACATCGGGATCATAGGGATACCAGAAGGAGAAGAGGAGGAGCAAGGGATAGAAAACCTCTTTGAAAAAGGAATGACAGAAAACTTCCCTAACTTGAGAGAAAATGTCATGCAAACTCAGGAAGCACAGAAGGTCCCAAGAAAGATGAACCCAAACAGGCCCACTCTAAGACACATCATCATGAAAGTGACAAATTTCAAAGACAGGGAGAGAATCCTAAAAGCAGCAAGAGAAAAGCAGCTAATAACATACAAGGGGACTCCCATAAGGTTATCAGCTGATTTCTCAACAGAAACACAACAAGCCAGAAGGGAATGGCAAAAAAATATTTCAAGCAATGAAAAACAAAGGCCTGCAACCAAGAATACTCTACCCAGTAAGGTTCTCATTAAAAATGAAAGGTGAAATAAGGAGCTTCCCAGACAAAAGAAGTCTAAAAGAATACATCTCCACAAAACCAGCCTTGCAAGAGATGCTAAAGGGTCTGCTTTAAGAAGATGAAGAAACAGAGACAGACAGGAACACAGGTGCAAAGGTAAATAGATTAAATGTACCAATCAAAAGACAGGGCAGCTGAATGGATAAGAACCAACTTTAACTTTAAACTGATCTTGCTTTAAAGTGATCTTGTTACTATACCTAAGGAACCCTGGAATACCAATTCACAAGAACCTATGTACCATTATGTTCATAGCAGTGCTATTTACAATAGCCAAGTGCTGGAAACAGCTTAAGTGCCCATCAATGGATGATTGA
Source organism: Noctilio leporinus (assembly GCA_004026585.1). Lineage (NCBI taxonomy): Eukaryota > Metazoa > Chordata > Mammalia > Chiroptera > Noctilionidae > Noctilio > Noctilio leporinus. The sequence goes on along the minus strand of PVIW01003121.1, from coordinate 1,951 downwards.
GTCAAAAGACTTTGGTATATTCACACAATGGAATACTACACAGCAGAAAGAAAGAAGGAACTCCTACCCTTTGCAACAACATGGATGGAACTGGAAAGTATTATGCTTAGTGAAATAAGCCAGTCAGTGAAAGACAAATACCATATGATCTCACCCATTATAGGACACTAATGAACAAAACAAACAAGCAAGCAAAACAGAACCAGATACATGAATGTGATGAATAGACCTTCAGTGGGCAGAGGGGAGGGGGCGGGGAGAGGAGAAGGCAAAGAAGGGGAACAGTTTAGTCAAGGAACTAGTATGAAAGAACCATGGACATGGACAACAAGTGGGACTGACTTTGTTGGGGAGTGGGTGGGTGGGGAAGGGGACAGGGGAGTAAAAAGGGGATGGATATAATACAACAATAAAAAAAAAGTAGACAAGTTATATAGTAAGAGACTGTTGCAGCAATTCAAGAGAGAAGCCCCAGAGACAAAGACCAAGTTGAGAGCAGCAGAGAGGATAAGAACAGGTAAATATTGGATCTATTTCACAGTTAGAATCATCTCCATAATTGCTGGTAGAGCGGATATGAGAAGTTAGAGAAAAAGTCAAGGATGACTTCAGGGGTTGGGGCCTGCAGAATTATGAATCATGATGCTATTTATTGAGATGGTGAGCACTGAAGAATGAAGAACTTGGGGAAAGAAAATGAAAGCATCTATTGAACATACATAAAGCATTTAGAAGAGAGGTGTGAGCTACACACGTTAAGTGGGTGAGTTTTTAGGATTAAAAAATGATAGTCCAAGTCAAGATCCTGACACCTAGAAAGTGAGAGTAGAGAAAAGAAGAGACTTGAGCCCTGAGCCTCCACAGAAGAGAGAAATGAAAGAGGGGGTTCCATCCACGGAGCTGATATTTGCGCTGAGTGCTGAAGTTGAGGGAACAGAAGGTTCCGAGGAGAGCAGGGCAATGGAGAGAGCAAAGCATTGGTCAACACTTTGGTGCAGGCACTGAGACAGAGTGTGGTGCTTGGGAAGGACTGAGAGGGGCTCCATGTAACCAGCGTGTGCAAGGACCAGAGTTGATTAAGCAGTAATCAGAGGAGTGATGTCACAGATTTATTGTAAAAGAAAGGTCAAAATCTGGAAGTGTTGTAGAAGATAAGTTAGAATGGAAAAGAAACTTTTAGAAAGCATTTGCAATAGTCCACTGGGGTCTGAACATGAGGCTTAAAGGAGCAGTATTTGGGAAAGAATTCAAGGTTTAGTGGCTGATGTAGGTACAGTGTAACAATTACTTCAAATTTTCTGGCTTGGATGACTGGGTGTATCATAACATTATTAACCATAAGACAATAATAGGTGGAAATAGGATAAAGATGTTTGGTGGGGCTGGGGGAAGGATGGTAGGAAAAGTGTAATGAGTTCAGTTATAGGTGTGTTCAGTTTGAGAGGCCTATAGATGTCAGCAGGAAGCTGAAGTATCATCTGGGCTCTTAGGAGAAAGCTCAGGGCTGGAGAAATCCATTTGATCATCTCATTCAGGAATTGAAACCATGGATATGGTTGAGAAAAAAGACAGCTATCTCTTTTTTTTTTTTTTTTTTTTTTTAATTTTATTGTTGTTGTATTACATCCATCCCCCTTTTGCTCCCCTCTGTCCCCCTCCCCACCCACCCATTCCCCCCAAAGTCAATCCCACCTGTTGTCCATGTCCATGGTTCCTTTATACTAGGTTCTTGTCTAAGCTGCTCCCCTTCTTTGCCTCTACCTCCCCCCTCCCCCCAAACCCCTTCCCCCTGACCACTGAAGGCCTATTCCTTGTATTCATATACTTGGTTCTGTTTTGCTTGTTGTTAGTTTTGCTCATTATTGTCCCGTAATGGGTGAGATCATATGATATTTGTCCTTCACTGACTGGCTTATTTCCCTAAGCATAATACTCTCCAGTTCCATCCATG